>APFE030587742.1:45376-105853 GCA_000404065.3 Pinus taeda | reverse complement strand
CAATAAAAACAAATATTAGAGAATTCCAAATATTACTGCACTTCTTTATAAGAATGTTGTTTGAGAGGGTAGTAATGATGGTTTTGGAAAAAAGTGAACAGTAAAAGATACGTTTTAGAACTTTGAAAGCCCATCACAAAAAAAGGCTTTTTAAAATTTTTAAACGTGAAATACGATCGTCAAATTCCAACCCTGCTAGTGAGAAATAACCCTATGCTACATGCACTTTAATATAATTTATGTACTTCGAATGAAATCCAAATCTAAGGATTTCACTGATAACAACATAAATATTCAACAACCCACCAAAAAGTGAAACTAATTACACATACCAATATTGAAAAAGAGAACAGTTAATACTACTTTATTATACTTACCAACTTAATGTATATTACTGAATTGTTCTACCCAAATATTCCATTTCCGATAAATAGATTTAATCAAGGTTACAAATTCTTTAACATTACATTATATAAGTCAGGTTGCTAACCCACTTTATTAAAGTATAATATAAATGATGCTAACCCACTTTATTAGTGAAATCCAAATCTAAGGATTTCACTAATAACAACATGTAAGTCTTACATGTTCTGTAATAGAAAACCTAAAAAATAATATTGATAGTTTAATTTTATAATTTTAGATTTTTTGAGATGTAAATCTCTTTAATTTTTTGATATCTGGCAAATTTATATTTCTCTCTTTAAATAGGTTATATTTCACATTAATACTATGGTTCTCATACCATGAGAGAATACCGTAAAGTTATTTTTATTTTGACATTTTCTTTATTAATGTTATTTTATTATAATGGAGAAAAAATGTTTCCAAGTTATTAATTTTATTTTTATTTTTATATAACTTGAAAAACTAAAAATATTTACAAAACTAGATGTTATGACATCTCTTCCATATCTCTTCCATACTAGATTGGAGAGTGTTTCTTCATCCAATCAATAAAAAATCATTGTCTAAAATAGGACCTAAATTTTCTTACTTTGTAAAATTTTTATTTAACATTTCCAAACAAATCAAGGTCTTTAGCCGAGGTAGTTGATCCATAAAATAAATTGTAAATTTCTAATTTTGGCTGTTTATTCTTAAAATATTTGCCAAAGTTTTTTTATTTCATCTTAAAGTTGATGAGGATGTGTTGACCTTTTATTTTTTATTTTTTTGATTGAGAGCCTAGATTGATTCTCAACAAAATATGCTCAGCATATGCTTAGCCTTAATGCTTATCAACCACTCTAGTGAGCATATGATTAGTCTTAAAGCTTATCCATGACTCTATTGTGCTATAGAGTTTGTTAGGTTGCATTGACTTTTAATAAATTTTAAAAATTAGATTCGTGCCAAGTGGCTCCATACTCACCAATTTCCTAGGGATTTGAGATTATCCTAATTCTAATAAGTTCATATTCTATTTAGATGGGGAAATTAATATATGAACAAATTTTATTTAGAAAAATGATCCATTTTACAATAAGATGTATAGTTTATTTTATTTCTCAAGTTAAAGTTGGTCCATAACCTTTTTATATATGGTTAATCAAGTAAATGTGTACAATGGTAAGGCATTCTTCGTAATGCAATAGATTTTTGTTGCAATATTTTATTTATTTATTTATTAATTTTTATAAAGCCTTTGGCTACGTTAAACACATTAATATTTTTAATGTGGTTATACTAAATATTAGAATTTGAAATACAACATTGAAAAATAAAAATTAAGAAATTTAATAAAAAATTGGAAAACCATTTTGACTTTTCTTGGAAAACTTCACCATAGCTTCCTTTCTGTTAGCCAACAACTTAAGAATTATTTGGAGAACAATTTGATGTGAAATCTTGATCTGTGGAGGATTCAGGACCCTGAAAAACCCTAGTGAACTAGGATTTGTGTTATTTAAACTGATTTTGTTTACTTTATTTATGGAGGATTCAGCACCTTGAAAACCCCTAGGGAACTTCTATTCTGGAGAGGTTACCCATCAAACTTGTGTTTTCAATAAATTCCTACCAATTTTAGAGAAATTAGACCACAAAAACCCACCAAAAAAGCTTCCGAAAAGTCTCACCAAAAGATAACTCGTAAAACAATTATAAAAAAAAAACGTGAATGACTAAGAATTAATAAGTATATCAAATGCAAAATAGTCTATTAATAGTCAAAGTTAATAGCAATTCAATGTTATAACTATTGCAATACAAAGATTAACTCATTAATTATTAACTATTACTAAATATAGTTAATCGTTATAGTATTATAGGTTAGTAGGTTTCCTTGTAATAGCTATAGTAAATGTAATAGTTTCAAGAAAATATTGTTGTTGTTTAATTATTACAATAATTAATATTTAAAGTTTATTTTACTATTACTATTGTGCTACTATCATTTATAACTTCATTATTAAGTGTAGACAACTAATTAATTAATAGTTATTAGCTATTCTTTATGCTTTCATTTAATTTTTTACCATTAATGGTTTGTGCAAAGAGTTTTTCTTTCATTTTCATTTTAAAATGGTTGAAATCGAAATAACCAATTTTAAAAATTTAAAAATTTGAATTGTTTAAAAATGTGCATTGGTAGTGGAAAGGGGAGTGGATTTAGCAGTATGCAGAACACTGGTTGTCCAAAGATTTTCAACAAGAGGTAATTTATCAACACTTTATCAAAAGAAGAAAATATTAATGTGGGATAATTAATAGCTATAATTAAATGCACAATAGTCTATTAATAGTGGAGCTAATAATAGCTAAATGTAATAGCTATTGCAGTGTGAAGTTGAACTCATTAATTAAATAATTAATGAAAGTATAATTTTTTTGTCTAATAGTAATATTTTTATTTTTGTTGTTTTGAAAATCTATCCATGTAAAATAATTATAAAAATCATAAAGCATTAATGGGAAAGAATTAAAAGCTCTAATTAAATGTAGAATAATCTATTAATAGTCAAGTTAATAACATGAAATGTTTTAGCTATTGCATTGTGGAGTTTAACTCATTAATTATTAACTATTAATAAAAATAACTTAATAGCTATAGTATTATTAAAGCGGTACATGTAAAAGAATTATTAAAAGAAAGAATTAATGACAAGGGAGTTAATGGCTGTAATTATATGCACAATAGTGTATTAATAGTCAATCTAATAATAGTTATTACAGTGCAGAGTTTAACTCATTAATTATCAAACATTAATGAAAGTAAGAAAATTTTAAAATAATTATCATAAGAAGAAAATTTTCATGCCAGAGGATTAGCAGATATAATTATATGCATAATATTCTATTAATAGTGAAGTTAACAATATTAAATGTAATAGCTATTGTAGTGTAGATTTTAACTCATTAATTAATAACTATTATTAAAAAAATTAATAACTATGGTATTATAAAAGTTGTTGATATAAAATAATTATCAAAAGATAGCATTAATGACATAGAATTAATAGTTATAATTAAATGTACAATTCTCTATCAATAGTCAAGTTAATAATAGTTAAATGTAATAGCTATTGCAGTGTGTAGTTTAATTAATTAATTATTAACTATTAATAAAAATAGTTAATCACTATAGTATTATTGGTTAACTTAGGTTTCCTTGTAATAACTATGGTATTACAAAAATGTAATAGTTTCAAGAAACTATTGTTGTTGTTTTATTATTACACTTACTAATAGTTATAGTTCATTATTCTATTACTATTGTGCTTCTATCACTTATAACTCCATAATTAACTCCTAACAACTAATTAATTAATAATTATTAGTTATTTTTTATGCTTTCAATTACATTTTTATCATTTTGCTCTTTGCACAGAGATTTTTACTTTCATTTTTGTTGTAGGGATGCATTTGCTAAAATGGTTGAAATCCAAATAGCCAATATAAAAAGTCAAATGGTTGAAGAGTGTGCATTGGCATTGAAAAGAGGTATAGACTTACTAGTGTGCAAATCTTTGCTATATAGTTTTATTTTTGTTTTCAAAATCAAAAAATAAAAAATGAAAATTGCATCTTTAATAATTTGAATATATAGTTTCATATATGTTTCAAAATTAAAAAACATCATAACGAAACAATTTCTTATGTCAACCATAAACATCTCTTTACAGAATGAAAACTTTTTGTGTAGTATTCAACAATAGTTTAATTGATATGAAATGTTCTATGAAATTTAGGAGGGGTATGCTTTTGGCAATTGTGATAATCTTAGAGATATCGTTTGCACTTGCATTAGTAGTGCGAAGGAGTTCATTCTGCAAAGAAATGTGTTTTCTACTCAATCTTGCACAACAATTCAGTAAGGTTGTACAATTAAGTTTTTAATAATTTGAATATATAACTTTATTAAATTTATAATAATTTGAATATCTAGTTTTATTTAATTTTTCCAAATTAAAAAACATCATAAAGAAATGATTTCTCACATAAAGGATAGGCATAATAATAATATTATAGTTTGGAGTAGTAGTAGTAGTGGTGCGGAGAAGTTGATTGTGCTGAGGAATGTGTTTTCCCGCACTTTGGGACAACCATTCACTAAGGTTGTGCAATTAAGTTTTTAATGATTTGAATATATAGTTTTATTTATATTTTCAAAATTAAAAAACAATGAAATTTTGAATCATTTGAATATAGTTTTATTCATGCATCATAAACTACCTACGTCAAACATAAAAATAATAAAAGATAATATATGGTATGTATAAGATAATATATGATATGTATTAGTTGACTGTGTGGAGAAATGTGTTTTCTCTGCACTCCCACAAACATTCACTCATTGTGCAATTAGCTTTTTAATAATCTGAATATATATAGTTTAAAGTTGGATTGAGTTACAATTAATTTTTTAATAATTTGAATATGTCTTTTAATTGTAATGTGTAGGAATCTAGTGTGTAGAATATTTTTGATCCAAGTTAATAACATTTTGGAGGCTTTTAATTATTGATATGTCTTCACTCAAACTCATGAGTTTGGAGAATGGTATTGTGTGAGGATTCAAAAGCTATCTGAAACTAGTTTGTGTGGAGAATTATAAAGTGTGGGAACTCAGTGGGCATAGGCTTCCCCTCCACCTTCTTTGTCAATGAATTGTGCCGGAAATAAATATCAAAAATAAAATGCTCTCCAGAAAGTAAGTTATGTCCCATCAAAACTAGCACAGCCAATCAAAAATAAAAAATAAAACTTCCAAAAAAATTACAAAATTATTTTTAAATTTACCAAAAAAAAATATTAAACATTTTTATGAAACTTCAGTTAAAAATACAAAAAAAGAAATAGCAAAACAAATAACTAGACTGAAAGTGAACAAAACCAAATTAAACCAAAAAAAATAAAAAGTAAACTACACATTTTTAAAAGTATAAAAATAATATAACAACCAACAAAAATAATTAAAATTAACTTTTAACTTTAATCTAATTACTTAAGTTTGGTTATTAAAATAACATATATTTTAAAAATTACATTTCAAATATAAAACCCAATCGCCATATCTAAAAGTCAACATACAATCCATATCCATTTTTTTTTTAATTACAACTTAAAAAAAACTAAACTTATTTGCAATCCATCTATTTAACCTATATTAAAAGTCAACGTGCAATGCACATCCCTATAACTTTTTAATTATAAATGAATCTCACGTCATAAAAACAACTTATATTATAAAGCAACGTGCAATGCATCAGCTTAACCTATATGGAAAGTAAACATGCAATCTACATCCCTATAATTCTTTTAATTATAAATAGATCTGACATCATAACATGATATACATTGATCCTATTAAGCTCATTTTCATCTCTTTTAAAACTCAACCTGCAGTCCATATCAATATCAATTTTTGTTTTCCAATTTTCCTAGCAATACTGCTGGAGCATAAGCACAACTATGATTGACATGAGCGGTGGGATCAAAATCACAACTTACATGAGCTTATCTTGCCGTTGTAGTACCGGCCATTTCTGTTTTTGTCTTTTATGAATCGAGAATATGGAAAGTAATATACAACAATGAAATAAATTTATTATTTATATATAAAGTAATATATATCAATTAAAACGATATCTGATATATAAATTTAGTAAATTTTTATATATATTTTTTTTAATATGCGTATTTTGAGCTTATCTTGCCGTTGTAGTACCGGCCATTTCTGTTTTTGTCTTTTATGAATCGAAGAATATGGAAGTAATATACAACAAAGAAATAAATTTATTATTTATATATAAAGTAATATATATCAATTAATCGATATCTAATATATAATTTAGTAAATTTATATTTTTTTTTTAATATGGGTATTTTGAGATGTGTGATGAGATAATTGTTTTCATGTTTATAAATATTTACTAATTATTTAATTGAGATAGTTAAATGGTAATTTAGTAAATAAGGTAAACAAATCTAATCTCGAAAGAAAATTTGCTATACGAAAAATTTGACACATTCAATATCAAATGAAAGTTTTAACATTTCAAATTGTTTTTTTTCACTGTTTAAATACTTTTTGGTTATTTCAAGAAATAAAGAAAAGTACAAAGTTAGGAGCTAAAATGAAAAGTATAGAGTTAGGAGTTAAAAAAAACTCTTTCATAGGAGAAACTCAAGAGTTGTCAAATAATATAGTTGTTACACTAAAATCTCACTGCTAGGCTTGACTATTAGCTATGATCTACAAAGAAACAATTAACTGAAATTTTCTCATTACAATGTAACTACAAGGAAATAAACAACAATAATGCTAATGCAGTTGTCTTATACATACAAAATACAATAACAAACAACAACATTTTGAATTACAACATGATTGCTAGAAAAACGACATTAATGTTAATCTAGTTGTATCATACCAACTAAAAAAAACAACAATATGCATGATTAGAAACTGAGAACAATGAAAATTTAATAGTAAGAGAGCAAAAAACCTTGAGACTAATGCCTTCAAGTTGAATGATGAATCTTCAAAAGAGAATTTTGAAGTGTTGATTGACTGACACTCGTAATGTTGGAGCTCAATTCAATTCATGAATATTATGGGGATGGATTGGATGTTATGAAAATTGTAGTCTATGTATTCTTCATGTATAATTTTGTCGATGTTATCACTTAGATTTTCCCAGAAGTTGAAAAAGGGGGAAAGGGGTCCGAGGTGACCACAAACCAACTTTTGGATACAGAATCTAGCCAATCTACCTAGAGAGGGCTCTCTCTTTAAGCTTTAGCTTTGTTTTATAAGGTTTTAGGCTAGTTATGAAAGCTTTGGAATTTTGATTGGATTTGGTGGTGAAATTCAATAGCAGAGGGGTACAATTGAATAGTTTAGGCCATTAGGCTAATGGAGTCAAAGAATATGGCTCAACTGGATTCAGTTTCTCAACAACGGATGGCTTCAAAGGGCAAGATAGTTAAACAGAGAGCAAATAGAAACTCGAAAAGATGGGATGGACATAAAGGGATGAAGGGCAATTAAGAATCCTTCAACATGTTTTAAGAGAAAAGAATTTGACCAATCACCAATAAAGAGAAATTAAGAATTCTTTACTAAATGATCAAAATGAGTAAACTAAGAAACAAGAGAGGTTAAGAATTCATTGCTTATACTAGTTTAAAAGAAAACACTTAGAATAAAAACAATTGAAGAAATATTGCACTTAAGCACTTTCTGAATTATTCTTTTTCATTTTAATATTCAAATATGAAACATAATTGATATAATAAACAAGAAAACAATACCACATGAGATATAAAATACTTATTAGTCCGGTGTTTGACACATGAATCCTGTGAAAAAATATTTTGCATTAATTCTTCATCCAGCTAGCCATGTAAAATTTGTCTAATAGCACTTTATTCCAAAGTAATCAGTTTTACAGCAAAGTCTAAAAATCCACCCCCAATACTCTGATGAGGGAGTATTTATGCAAAAGCTTTACAATAAAATATCTCATAACAAAGTGAGATATATTATGGGATGAATAAATATATCTTACATGAAATTAGAGACAGATGGTCTCATAGATAGCAGATAGAGGCAAACTGATGGTTTGTTGTCCCTATTCCTAGGGGTGTGCTGGAGTCAGGCCCTATGATTTGGCATCTTGCTGTCTTCTTTGTAAATTAGTGCTGGATATTCTGCTTTTTACTTTCTCACTGATACACTTTGACCTGCTCTGATACTCTTTACCTATTTGATCTCTGTTTATCCTCTTTACCATCATTGATTGTAGTAAATAACTAAAATTTATTTTTTACCATGGGCAAATTACAAAATTTCTAGCATTTCTTCCCACCATTTTTGCTGTGGTATTCTAGTCCTTTGAAGTTTTCTGAGGATTTCATCAGTCTTGGTATACTTGAAAAAGGTAGGCTGAACTGAAAACAAATGCTTTAACTTACATTTAACATAGAAGAGGTTTTCCAGATTGTCATAGAGAACTCTGCCCGTAGGCAGTGCCTTTGGTGTTGATGTGTTGGTTGATTAACTTGCCTGGTTATTTGCATATTGATCCAGTTTGTCAACATAATCTATGTGCCTCATCAATTTATCATTTATAACTAATGGACTGGGTAGCCCTTTGTTCTGCGAAATACCAAATTTCTCCATAAAAGCATTAATTTCCTCCTACATGTTTTGGCATCTTAGTTCCAAATTTTGCATCAGAGACCTTTTAGTTAACACCTTCTTGACTTCCAGAATAGTCCCTATTCTGTCTTCAATGCCCAGTTCTTCAAGATAGTACTTACTCTTGCTATTCAAAAAATTAATGAGCCGGATGGCTTCCTCAAGCATCCTTCCTAATTCTTCTTTTGTTCTCTGAATTTCTTCTAGGGCTGTCTTTACCAAATCAATCTGCTAAAAAATTATTTGTATTGATGGCCAAACAATATTTCTTGACTGAGTGATTTTGGTCCAAAAAATCTTCTTAATGTCTGTTAAGGGCTTGTCAAATGTGAGGTCTTTTTCTAACGATTTCACTTTTTGCTCTAATCCTTTAATTTCCCTCACCTTTTCTGCAAAATTTATTTTTGAAAGGTCATATATTTGTTCTAAGGTAACATATTTTTCCTTTACCTTTTGTAACTCTGAAACTTGGAATTTCATCTCCTCCATTGATTTTCTTAATTCCTCTGTACTTAAACTTGAAATCCCTGCTTGTGTTGTTCCTGTTGTTGTTCCTGCTATTGCTTCTACTGTGACCATTGGAATGTTTGGTGCCAGAGTTGTTCTAAGGGTTGAAGGGACTGCAATGGAAACCACTGGTATTACATTGGGAGGCTAAGAGGTCGACTCTCCCTGCTTATCCTTCAATGGTTTTTCTAGTTCTTGTTCAGTCTCCTTCAGTTGTTCATTAAGTTTTAGGACTAAGTCCATCAGCTCTTCTTCAGACATTTGCTTTATGACCTCAGCAGTCTGTGGATGCCTCAAAGGAGGCAATTTTAGCTGCTTTCTTAAGGTAGTTATGTCTTCATATTTCTTTTTTAGTAAGGTTTCTGCAGCCTTCACATCTTTCAGATCATGACCCAATCCAATGATCAATTCTTTTAAAGATTTTATTCTTTTGCCTTTAGCCTGTGAGGAGGCTTTCTCCAACTGTAATTGGGCAGTTGTATTATTGAAAGAATTTTCCAGGTTTTGGGCCATCATGGCCTTACTAGTCAATGTATAATGGACCATCTCCCCTCTCTATTTGTGTAATTCAATTTGGTCCAAGGGATGAATGTCCTTTGCCATGACATCACAATTGGTTTTAAGGTAATCTGCGGCTGATTGATGCTATTGCACTTTAGGTTTGAAAAAACTCATTATCATTTTACCTTCTTAGATGTCATAGGCTAATATCAACCCATTTTCATTAGTTGGAGCCATTCTCAAATACTGATTGTAGACCTGCATCCTCAATGGCTCATTTCTGGCTTTTATTTCTTTAAAATTCTTTTTGATATCTGGATTGTCTTTTTTTGGTGGCCTAAAAGATGATGCCTCTGCACTTTGTTTCCTCTCCAACTCCCGTCTCTGTGAGCTAGTAGATGTCCCACTACTGGAAAAGTTTGATGACTATCTACACCTTCTTTTCTTTGACTATCAGTAGTCTCTTCAAAAATTTCCTCCTCTGAAAGAGGATTTAGCCTATGCCTTTTAGCACCAGGCTATTCTGAGGGTCCACTGGAAGGGGTAGCTACTTCCCTATCTCTCTTTTGGTTCTTTTCATCATTCAGAGGAGTCTGCAAGATTAAGGGTTCTCCCACATTGACTTGAGTTGGAGGAGTGTGCCTGTGGGCCTGTTCCTTAGAAGTTTCAGGTTGTTTAGACATTATTGAGTGTTCTGTAGCCTGAGTGCTTGTCTCTATTTCTTTACCTTTGGAAGTCCCTGTAAGTGGTGTATCCATCTGATGTGGGTGCCTTTGAGATTTCCCAGCTGTTAAGGCACTTACCCCTATGATAACTTCTGAGAAGCTTCAAACTGCACCTGTCCAAAAGAATCTAGGTCAAGAGTCTTTTCAAGATCTTTCATTACATTTTCTATGTTGACCTGCTCACTATCAGTTTTTACTAAGATCCCTTCCCTCCATTCATCCATGTTGGCAAATTGTTCAATATTTGGGATTCTATGGTGTATATATGGTGATAGCCTATTCTTCATTATTCTATCACAAATAAAACTATGAGGGTCATATGGAACCCAACGAAAACTTTTGTGTAATTTAAGGTGATCTTCTAAAATTATCTCTGCTTCTCTCCATGCTTCCCTAGTGTTGCGGACGAAAGGGCCTAATTGATTCTTGATTCTGAGTTGTGCTTTCTTTTTGGCTTTATGAAAATAAACGAAGTCTGAATTTATCATTTGTCTGAAATATTCCAATGCAAACAGTCTCATTGGAACATATTTTGGTAACTTGAAAGGGAAAAGCTAACACCCATATATCTTGATTTCTGTATAATTCTTGTATAAATACTAGTCACCTATTATGTACTTCTTGGAGAGCTGAAGGATCCTCTTAATATGACCACTGATCCTGGGAGGGGAAACCCCTGTCAATAAGGTAGTTGCCGGATGAACAAACTGATTAATGAACTCATTATAGGAGTAAGGGGTATCAAAGGATTCATGGAAGATGGGAGTCCAAAAGATAACAGATCTTGGATTGCCCTTGGTATCAAGTTTCATGACAGGGAAAGGGAAATTTTCTGACTGATAATAAAGCATGAGATGATACATGAAGGTGGTGTACTTGAAAACCCTTTCATTCTCCAGTTTGATGAACTGGGCATGAATTTTATCAACAATAAAGGAGGCATAATCATACTTAACAGCAGGGGACTGTACAGGAGTAAAGATTGACAATAACACTAGGGTTAAGTCATCAACAAACTCACCAGTGTTGAATCCCATAACTAAAGATATCATATCAACTATGAGTCTTCCCATATCTATGAAGAAATTTTGCATATAAGGAGGAATGCCCGTAAGCTAATGTTTCTATAATATGAAAGTCTAACAGAGGTGATTAAGCTCTGATTGGGATAATTTAGTTGATTTCTCAAGTAAATCTCTAATGGAAATGGGAGTGAGAGCTTGACTGGGGTGAAATTGCAACATCTCATTGATTGATTAAGCAGTTATTGGAAAGAGGATTGTTTGACTGGGAGACATAATTTCTCTGTGGTTAGGGTCGTAATTGGCATGGCATTGATAAATTATATCAGGGAAAACATGGACTGAGGGGAGAAAGTATATGGGAATATTGAATTCCCACAGTCCTAGGACATCAGAGCCATTTAGGTAGTTATCTCTACTTTGACAAAAGACTTTGAGGTGGGTTTTATTAGTCGCAAGGTCTTTTATTTGGAAGTCCCTATCTACCAAAGGCAGATAGTCTAAATCTCGATGAGGGGCATTAATGGATGCAACATTTAAAGCCACAGGGGTTTCCATTTCTGGTTCTTGTGGATTCAGAAGGAAATTGTGGATTTTTTTGTGAAATTGAAAACACAGAGGCTATGGGGCACTTTAAATTACGAAAATAATGACTGAATTATTATAAATTTGGTCCTTTTCGATCAATTTCAGTGGAAAACTAGTATTTATAGGGTTTTTATTGAGAATTTGATAAATACCTATTCTTGGGGGATGAACAATGAAATGCAGGTACTGGTGTGGCTAGAGGGTTCTGGGCGACATTGGCTGCAAGGTTTGGGAGCAGGTTGGAAACTGAAAACTCAACTGGTGGACCTCGACGTTCTTTTGCATGGGCACACAAGTTTACCGAATAAAATAGTGAAAGTGATTTTGTTTTTGTTTTATTGGAAAAATTCAAAGATTGGCGGGTTTTTGGTTTTGGATGGGCGATGTTAATGACAAACGATGTGACGTTTTGTTGTATTGTGGGGAGGCGATAAGTGGTTTCATATCGCACCGCCTATGGGGACATGTGGTAATAGACATCGGGCCAGCGATTCCATAGATCATTCAACGCGTGGTGGGGTACTGTTCAGGAAACCACTTTGTGATCGCATGCTAACCTGCGGTCACAAAGGGCTACGCGATATGTGTAAAGGCCGTCAGATCTTGAGGACCTGATCAGATGGTTGTCAGAGGATATGAAATGATATGGTTATAATGGAGGTGTGCCCGATACATTTAAAAATTAATTAATTATATCGGGGTTGACGGGATTGGACGGGGAGGCTGTTAATTAACCATGAGGGTTAATTAATCATTTATTAATGTGATGGGGAATTAAGGGTTGTTAATTAGTTACTGTTTAACTAATTAATCCGTTAAGGATGTATTATGGTTATAATTAACCAAAGGGCCAAATATGTAATATTTCGGGGAGTTATATAGTTTATAATAATATGGGATAGGGTAAAGTTTTACAAGGGATTTATATAATAATATGTTAGTAGTTAATATGACAATGAATGAAAAGTGCTAAGTATCAAAACATTTGTTGGTTGTGTGTATTTAACTTAGGCTTAAAGTAAAAAAAGGTTTTTTATGCAATTTTTTGCAATTTTCCTAAGTAAAATATGATTTTACTTAGGAAAATACGTATGAAGAGGAATGAATGATTTATGAATGGTTGTAAGTACTTAGGCTTTGTAAATTATTGAGCCGAGGGTCCGGTCCCTCCAGAAGTCAGAGAAATGCTTTGAGCCCCTCTAACTTAGCAAATATTTTAGTGCTTTAGGGGAAATTAGTGAAAATTTCGGGAGAATGAGTGGGGAAGTTAATTATTCTGACTTTGCTTTGCTTGAGATGTTTTCAATATAATGTATGCCTTGTCCTTGTGATGAAAGTAAGAGACTAACACATTTAGAGCAATCATTCATCATATATAATTCTGCAACCAACATCTACTTACCCTACCTACTTTAACCTAACATTTTTCTACTTCTTTATTTGGGTGCACTTAGACTTGCAAACCCTTATCAAAATTTTCTTTCCTTTTACATGGAAAAACCTATCTAAGTCTACACTTATTACATCCAAGGGCTCAGATTAAATTGTCCAGCTCTTTTTTCACACTACCTATCTACTTATTTGCCAAGGTTACATTATTTGGTCAGATAAATTCTCTATTTCTACAACATGAAATTGAAATAGGAACTAGCCAAGTTTCAACTGTTTGACTATTCATGAATTGTGGCAAAAATTACAAGCTGCACACAATTGTTTATTACACAAGAGTAAAAAGTAGTGGCATTTAGACTTGCACACCTTCCTGGTCTTTCTTTTGGTGGAGTTCATTTCCTTTCATTTTTTTTTGAACCATCTTTATTCTTTTTACCCTTTGATTTTTCTTTTAGGGTATACTCTCTTTACATTTTTTAAATTTTTTTATTTTTTTGAAAATATGGAAAACCATTGCAACAAGAAAATGTATGAACATATTACATAACTCATCAAGTCAATCATGACATATGACACCTATTGGTATAGGGGTCTAACAGTTGAGATCAAGGGAGAATGTGCTTTTCGATAACTTATTAGTTGTTCTATTGTACTCCCTATATATGTGTTGGAATCTGATAACCTGAAGAAAAAAAATGATCTTTTTTCTTCAATTATAATTTTTTAGGCCTCAAGATTCAAGAACTCCAAATGAGCACTACTTGTCAACCAATCTATGACACATTAAAAGTCTCCGATAATTTGAACCTTTTTTACGTTGTAAATCTTAGTAAGCGTCATGAGGGCCCACGCTGCAATCAACTTTGTTTCAGTATTTGTCTCAACACCTATGTCTATTCTGAATAGGATAGTTCTTTTAGCATTTATTTTAATCATTCCCCCTACATCACAAATATTCCATTGAGCTAGTCCATCAAAGAAACAAATCTGAAGTTCCTATGAGATGTTAGGAAATTGGGCTCTTCTCAGAGTTTTTAATCTTTGGTGTGGGAGAATTTCCATGAAGAGGGATATAATATTTGTGGCTTGAAGAAGTATACATTTACTTTCATAGTTAATTATGAGCTTATTTCTTATAAGCCACATTCCGGATGCTACAAAAATGGGCAAAGCTCTCAACCGTTTGTAATTTTTCACACAATAAAATGGTAGATCTTCAAAAGAGGACATGTTCAAGTCTTCTTTGATAATCAAGATCTGTAAGACTATATTTTAGACATTTTGAGCAACAAGGTTGTTTAAAACTAAATGGTTCACTGATTCCTCTTGTTGTCTACATAATATGTATCCATTTGGACCAGGAAAGCCCATTTTTAGAAGGTTTTCCCAAGTTAAAATTTTGTTGTGAAGGACCAAACAAATGAAGAATTTTAATTTGATGGGGATAGGGCATTTCCAAATAAGTTTATTACACTATTTTTCATTTTTTGTTATCTCATAATGGACTATTACTTCATAGGCATAACTAGCTTTAAACTTCCATGCAAAGAAGTCCTAACTCTAGACCAGAGAATCACTAGAATTGAGATGCCTCACCCCATTGACATTTCACTGTTTAGTGAAAGAATTCCATTCCTTAGCAAGAGCCTCAGACAATCCAAGCTCCATTGAGGAGAACCAATAGTTGTTGGAGACCTGGGAAGGAGTTTATCTCCTAATATTGCACATATATAAAAGTCCTTTGTAAGATAAACATTTTCTTAGTTCAGAGGACAACTTATAGAGTCTTCCACAACCTATAAATGGATCCTTGCCAAGGATGACTTTCTTTCCGTTTCCCACTTTCCACACAAGACATTTGTCTAGTATAAGAAAAGAATCCATGAGCACTTTGCAGACTATGGAGCCTCTTTTGGTAGGTTTAAAACCATTGGCAAGTAGCTTAAATATTTTTCCTTAATGATCTAACTCCAAATTCCCTCCCCAAATTAACTTCTACATAGAGTTTTTAGGCAAGAGCTTTGGAAAACCTTTTAGTATTTTTAATACCCAAACCTTCTAGACTTTTAGGGATAGATAGAGAGGACCAATTTGCTAAATGTAGACCTTCTTTACTGGATTTTCTAGGCCACAGGAAATTGAAGATCAATTGTTTGATAGAATTGAGGATAGAAGAGGGAATTTTAGCTAAAGAGATCCAATAAACTAGAACATTTTCTAATACAGATTTAGCAAGGATCAATCTGCCCCCAAGAGACGGTGAGTTGTTTCATCGTAAATTAATTTATTTGCTTCACTTTTCTTATCATCCACTTCAAATCATCTTTAAGATAGTTCTATGGTTTAAGAAATAATCTAAGTTACTTGATACCATTTTCTAAGGGGACAGTTTGCAGTGTTAAGAAACACTGAATCTTCATAAGAGTATCTATACTTACTACAAATTGGTTGATCCATAAACTATCATGGATATTCCACTAGATAGTTCCACACAACAAATCTGATAATAATATATTAAAATACTGAAATTTTATACTATTATAGTTCTATTAAACTTTTTGATTTGTATATTTAACTCTAATTAGTGTTTGCATGTGAATGTAAATTATACTGAAAAATAGAGAACAACAAAATAATATTATGCACACACATAAGACACAAGATATGCTCTCTAGGTAACCCTTTCAGGAGAAAACCTAGATAGAAGGTGAGGCCACTTCCCTCTGTTTCTCTGTCTAGAAATATGGCTGCAGGTAAAAAGAAGTAATGCCTGTGGCCCATGGTCTACTATAGTGCACATATCTTCTCTGTGTGCTCTAGCTCCTACCTCTCTTGACTATGTCTTCTCAGCTATGGAACAAAATTCCCTCGAAAGAATGGAATGCCTTTTCCTCCTAGTTGTCTGGTTATAACCCAACTCGATAGCCTACTAGTGGTTAATTTTGATTACATGAACTATTAAGTAGAGTTACAATATAGAATGTTCCAAATTATTTTACATCACAATCACATGGCTAGCCTCTTTTCCATGAATAACGAGGGCTAACACAACATCCTCTCGAACTGTATGTGTGAAAACGAGAATTTCAAATTCTCAGTGGGATAACTTTTGCATACTGACTCTGATTGATATGCTTCTTGTGTCGTTGGCAATATATTTCTGTGTATAATAGCATGAAAAGGTGTTGCGCTGAAGAGGCAAAGGTTTACCCAAAAAAATGTTATTTGATGCCTCAAAACACTCGTAGATGTTTTCAAACCCTATTTTGCCAAACTGCATCCCGCTAGTAAGAACAGTCCCATGAGTCGGTTCCTCCACTTTTTCCACTCCATATGCATCGAGATGGATGAAAATCAATATAATGATACAATTTAAATCATTGATGAAAGTATGATTTATTTAGATTAATCTCCATTCGAGTGGCACTACAAAAGAGATTTATGATTTTGTGAAATGCTTTTCATTCAGTAACAATTACCAACCCCAGAAGAAGCGCATCAGCCACTCCAATCTAGTACACATGTAAAATGCTCAAAGGGCTCTGACTTTGGGAATTATTCCAAAGGTATCATAAGGAACCTTGAATTGGTCACCATACCTATATCCTAAGGGCTAGGTAGAAGCCAAAAAGTTACAACGTAGTTAGTTCAAGGATGCTAGCATAGGTTCCATACACATATATTACAAGTTCACCTTAGATCGCACATGACACTCCATTATTATGGTGGGCATAATCGAAATATTAACCATGCTAGTATGGTTAAATTAGGAGGTAGAATTATTTTCTCCAAATCCCTATGAGCATATGCTAAGGGTTATTTATTTTATGGAAAAAGAAATAAACATTATCTAACTAACTTAAAAGCTACAATGGTATACAAATATAAGTGTTTATAGTGCTATCTTGCAAGAAATTAGATCAATTGAAATCATTTCGTTGAATATCTATATTATGTCAACAAAATGATTCTCATTTAAAAAAAAAAAAAAAAAAAACTATCTAGACATGTCACAACATCAATGGAAAAAGTTCAGCAAGGGGAACTTAAATCAGCCGACACAATCTCAAGCTAGGTCCAAACTCGTGGATCTGAATAGTTAATATATTAGCGGGGCTAAAGAAAAAGAATCACTAAAGTGTTGGCATTGTGGTGAGCCTCATCTGTTGAGGGATTTTCCGCATAATACCAGATCTATCAAAAATATCCAAGCTATCCATAAAGCCACCACAAGGAATGATGTTTCTAGAAATATTCCAAGAGTAAGCACAACCTTGGAGGATAGGTAAGTGGAGCATCAATCAACAATGATCGATATTGAAGGTACTATTTTAAACCGACATGTTTCTATTTTAATTGATCCAGGAGCTAGTTTAAGATACATTGGGCCACAGGTAATAGAAAAATGTAAACTTAAAATTGAAAAGTATAATACTTCCTGTGTGGTACAGTTAACAACCAACACCAAGAGAAGATTGACCAGCCAAGTAAAACAATGTCATCTTGATTTCAAGGGCTATTTTACAATAGTGAGCCTAAATATACTTCCCTAGGATCATATGATATGTTGATAGGCATGTATTGGTCGGAAAAACAAGGGGCCATTATAAATTGTTTAGAAAAATACAGTGATTTGTGTAAATCAAAAGGGATAAACTAGAATAATCCAAGGCATACCAAAACCCATATCAGTCAGACAAATCTCGGCCTTAAAAATGAAAAAAAAGTGCATAAAAGTGGTGTCAATTATTCATGGTTCATGTGTTAGCAAGTGAACAACAAGGAGAAGAATCAAAATTAGAAACCCTGCCAATTATTAAGGAGTTCCAAGATTTCTTCTTAGAGGAAATCCCAGGTTTAACCCTCTCGTAGAGATATATATTTTTCCATTAATTTAGTACTCAGTGAAGGCCCAGTGTCTAGAGCCCCTTACTGAATGAGCCCAGTTGAGTTATTGGAGCTGAAGATGCAACTACAAGAACTACTGGACAAAAGCTATATTAGACCTAGTGTATTATCGTGGGGGGCTCCCATGCTATTTTTCAAGAAAAAGGATAACACGTTTAGGATGTGCATGGATGATGAACAATTAAACAAGTTAACCATTAAAAATAAATATCCATTGCCTCACATCGATTATTTTTTTGATTAAGTAAGGGGAAAACCATTTTTTCAAAAATTGATTTAAGCACGGGATATCATCAATTAAGAATAAGAAATGAAGAAATTTATAATGCAACTTTTAAAACCTGGTATGGTAACTACGAGTTTGTAGTGTTACCATTTGGCCTTACTAATGCCCCAAGAACCTTTTTGTGCTTGATGAACAACACACTTAATAAGTATCTAGATAAATTTGTGTTGGTATTTATCGATGACATTCTGGTGTATTCCAAGGATGAAGAAGAAAACAAGGAACACCTAAATTTAGTTTCGGAGAATCTAAGAGAACATCAGTTATATGCTAAGTTTAGTAAATGTGACTTTTACAAAAACATAATGTAGTATTTAGGCCACATTATTTCAAAGGAAGGACTAGCAGTTGATTCAGAAAAGGTCAAGGCCATAGTAAATTGGCCCATACCAAAGGATGTGTCTGTTTTCCATTCATTTGTGGGAATTACAAGACATTACTGAAGATTTATAAAGGGATTTTCAAAACTAGCACATCCTATTACACCTTTATATAAGAAGGGAGTAAAATTTGAATGGAAACCCAAATGTAAGGAAAGTTTTGATAAACTAAAATATCTACTTAGAGTGGCTCCTATTCGAAAAATTGCATATCCAAATAAAGATCTTACAGTTTGTACTGATGCATGTATGGATGGGCTAGGATGAGTTTTAATGCAAGAAAATTCAGTGGTAGTTTATGAATCTAGAAATTTATAAACACAAGAAAGCAATTATGCTATATATGATTTATAGCTAGTTGTTGTAATGAATGCCTTAAAGATGTGGAGGAACTATCTATTAAGGAAGAAATTCACTCTAGTAACATATCATATCAGCTTGAAATATCTTTTCAGCTAACTAGATCTCAATGTGAAACAAACTAGGTGGATGGCATTGCTTAGTGAGTTTGAGTTCGACATTAAGCATATAAAATGAAAAGAAAGCAACAAAGAAGATGCTTTGAGCAGACACGCCTATACTTTAATGGGGGCATCCATCAGCACTGTTAGAACAATTTGGTGGAGAAGATTAAAAATTCAATAAGTAGTGATCCTAAATACTAGGAAATTCAACAAAAATGCAGAAGACTAAAATCCTTGATTATGCTAAAAACTCAGAAAAGTTGTTGATTTACAAAAAACATATATATATTCCCAATGTGAATGCCTTGAAAAAAATGGTAGTAGATGAGTATAATAAGAAACCATATGTAGGACATCCTCAATATCAAAAGATGATAACAACATTAAGAAATAATTGATTCTGGCTAGTTATGAAGAAAGAGGTGGCATAATATTTCTCAAAATGTTTAGAATGTGAACAAGTGAAAATAGAACATCAACACCTAGTTGGGTTGTTGAACACAATACTTGTCCCTAAATAGAAGTGGGAATAATTTCCTTGGATTTTATTATTGGACTACCAAAGACCAAAAGGCATCAAGACTCTATTATGGTAGTGGTAGAAACCTTTAGCAAAGCCACACATTTCATACTTGTACAATCCACTTTTGGTACGTCACGGATTTCCAATATCTTAATGAAGGAAAAATTTCAATTACATGGAGTACCAATGATGGTAGTGTCTGATAGGGATGCCAAGTTCACCTCAAAATTATGGAAGGAATTTTTTGGGGATATGGAAACTCAAATAAATTTCAACACTGCATATCATCCTCAAATGGATAAACACACTGAGAGAACCAATTAGATTTTAGAGTACATGCTGAGGATGTATGTCATGGAAAAACCTACTAGATGGGAAGATTTTCTCCATTTAGAAAAATTTTCTTATAATAAAAACTATCAAACATCCATCAAAATGAGCCCTTATGAAGCCATGTATGGCAGAAAATTCCATACACCCGTCAGATGGAGTCAATCAAAGGATTGATTGATACTCAAACTAGATGCTTTGCAGGAAATGGAGCAAATAGTATGAAGGATTCAGAAGAACATAAAAACCACATAAGACAATCATAAAAGCTATGTAGACAAAAAGAGGACACAAAAGGAGTTCAAAATTGGAGATCATGTCCATTTAAGGGTGAAACCAAGAAAAAGTACCGTAATGATCCCAGATCTTTTCGCTTATAGATGCATAGAAAAGAATTACATATATAAATTGCAGCTTAACACATAAATGTGCACATATGAAAAGAAGAAGGAAACACATGAAAAGGCACAAAAGAGAACACCAAGGCTTGATAACGGAGTTTGTCCAATTTGAACTATAGTCTCCGGGCCCAACTCAACAACGGGGAGGCCTTGCTTATGAAATGTCATGAATAAACAGAGTTACAATTATCAATCTATCCAAAAATAGGCTTATACTCCCAATCTGCTTGATGGCTGTGAAAAGAATGCCTGAGATGGAGTGGTCTACCACACCAAAGCTTCCCCGTAGCAATAGAAGAGGGTTGGAGTCATATAACTATGAAAAACAAATCAAAAGATGCTCTCGGCCTTTGCAAAACACCCTGCTGCAATCATAAAAATGCCTCCTCTATGCCCTTCCATTGATCCCTTTATATAATGGTTTCTTGGACAAGATCCCATTTAAAATGGAGCTTCCCTGGTTAATAAGAGAGGTTGGTAGAGTGGAAGCATCGACGAGTGCAACTATTCATGTAAATGGCCTCTTATCATTTAAAACGATAAAACATCCAAAAATCCCAAAAACACTAAGAAATTTGCCAAAACCTGTTCACCTGGATTTCAAATATTATTTAGTCGGGCTTATAGTCTGTATTGGGTCCATGCTGAAGTCACAATCGGCCTATTAGGAGTGTCCTTGTCTTAGTTATCAGGAATGATTGACCACCAATCACTGATATTGGCGTCAACCAATCGCATCAGTGTTCCCTCATGTGTCATTCTGATAATGATCATTGATATGATTAATCATCAATCGCAACCTACCACCGCCAATATACACATATATATATGTAAAACCTTCAATTGTGATTTCCTCTGATCTGACGATCCGATATGATCGGCAATCAGGGGTTCCATGGTCTGATGCTTAAATTCTCCCTCATGCGACCTTCGATTGTGATTTGGCCTTAAGGCTTTTAAGACCCATTTTTAAAGGGAATTCCTTTGTTTTCTTAAGGATTGAAGAACCCTTCCTTTAGCAATAACTTCATCATCTGGACTCGGATTGAAGTACCATTTGCGTCGTTGGAATCAGAACAACAAGATCTTTGTTATCGTGTTGAGTTCATTTCATTCTAATCACTTTGATCTTTGAGTTTTTCCATGCCATTATATCTGAAGATCCACCTGGATCAATCCTCCCCACTGAGGAGCTTTTGGACCGCTAAAAGCTTTTCATTAGTGAATTGGAAAGTGAAAGTATTGTGCCCTCACTTTCTCTTTCTCTAGCCATCTAGCCTTGCTAGGATGCATTGCTTCGAATCCAGCTTGAAGGTATTCTACATCTCCTCGTCATGACATCCTGGTTCTTCTATCAAGGATGATGTCTTGGGGCATCTCATCGACATATTTAACTGCAAAATCATCGACGGTAGGAACTGTGCCCACCTCATCAGTGTCCATGACCAAAGGAGCTTCATACAGCTTCAGGTTCTCCACATTCACTACTAAGTACATCTGCATATATACCAGCAAGTCAAGATGAAAGGCATTGTTTTGAATCTTCTCCAATATGGTGAATGGTCCATACTAGATTGGCCGCAACTTCTTTCCTTCTCCCTTCATCCTGTCTTTGCTGATGTGGAACTACACCTTGTCGCCTAGTTGAAATTGATGGTTGACCCAATGTTTATAATGTCGAGCCTTGTAATGGGCTTGAGTCTTTTACAACAATTATTACACTGCTTGGTGAATCATTTGGATTCATTGAATGAACTGTTGAGCTTTGTCTTTATCATTACGTCCACTAGATCCATCCTCCGTTCCAAAGACCATGTCTAAAGGGTCCTTTGGCAAGTAACCAAAGCATGTCTCGAATGGTGATTGCTGTGTCGATGAATGCATTGCTCAGTTATAGTAATGTTGTATATAGGGGAGATGTTCATCCTACAACTTGGGATGTTTCCCACAATAGCCTTGTAATAGATGTACCATGGAACAGTTAACAACCTCAGTCTGCCCGTCAGTTTGTGGGTGAAATGCCGTGCTCCTTTTTAGTTTGGTGTCCATCATTCCCCACAAGCTGGTTCAGAAGTCCCCAAGGAAGTGAGAGTATCGATCTGACACAATTGGTGTGGGTAATCCAAAGTGAACCCAAACATACTGAAAGAAAAGAGAAGTAGTCTGCTCTGTACTAATCTGCTTTTTACAAGGCATAGGAATACACATTTTGCTAAACCGGTCAACGACAACATACAAATAGTCATGACCCTTCCTAGACAAAGGTAGACCTTCTACAAAGTCCATTGACACACTTTCCCATGGACGACTTGGAATAGGGATTGGTGTGTAGAGCCCAAGTTTTCTATTAGAGGGCTTTGAAACAGAACACATCACACAACCCTTTACATAGCGAGTCACAATGTTTTTCATATGAGGCCAAAAACAAAATCTGTGTACATGACATAAAGTCTTTTCGACACCAAAGTGTCCAAACACAAGTGAGGTGTGGGCCTCTTGAGTTACATGCACTCTTTCTCTTGTGGGAATACACAATTTACCAAGGTGATACAACAATTTCCCCTGCAAGTGATAGTTTTCCACCTGTGAACCATGGGTTAGTTTTGCATAAACTTCCTTAAAGTCATCATCGTTAGCATATTGTTCCGCATAACTTTCAAAAGACAACGAAGCATTATTGAAAATAAAAGAAGTAGAAATAGGAGGGTGAGATAGCATATCAGCCACTTGATTACTAGTGCCCTTCTTATACTTTTTTACTAGATGAAACTGTTGAAGAAAGCTCATCCACTTGAAATGACGAGTTTGTTGCAACTTGGTTTGTGACTGAAGGTACTACAAGGGCTAATGATCTATATGGATGATGGTCTCCTTGCCGATCAAGTAGTGTTTCCACTTTTTCACACTCTACACCAAGGCATAAAGCTCCTTGTCATAGGTGGGATAGTTTATCACAACTTGAGAAAACTTCTTAGAATGGTAACAAATTGGCCTCTTTTGGTGCATCAATACAGCTCCCATGGCATAACTACTGGCATCGGTTTCGAACTCAAATGGCTATTGGAGATTGGGTAAGGCTAAGACTGGCGTGGTGCTAATTTTCTTCTTCAATGTTTCGAAGGAATTTTGTTGTCTTCCTCCCCATTGGAAGACTTGTTTCACACTTATCAATGTGTGCAAAGGTGTTGCAATAATAGAGAAATTAGCAATAAATCTCCTCCAATACTGGACTGCACCTAGAAAGCTACGGACCTTAGTTACACTAGTAGGCTTAGGCCAATTTACAAGTGCTTCAACTTTAGCGGGATACATTTTTAACTGACCATGACCAACAATATGACCTAGGTAACCCAAAGATGTTTTCTGGAACACACACTTTGAAAATTTTACAAAGCGTTTTTCTTTCTTCAGCACATCAAGCACTTTCTTTACATGACTCACATGTTCTAACCAATTCTTATTGAAGAATAATATATCATCTAAATATACAAGAACAAACTCATCAATGAAAGGCTGAAATATATCATTCATAACTCGCATAAAGGTGGTTGGAGCGTTGCAAAGACCGAATGGCATTACCATCCATTCAAATAGCCCTTGCTTGGTTTTCAAAGTGGTTTTCCACACGTCCTGCTCTGCAATTCGGACCTGGTGATAGCCACTGCACAGATCCAATTTTGTAAAATATACAACACTTTTTAATTGATCCAATAAATCACCTATGTGTAGGAAGGGATAGTAGTTTTTTACTGATATTTTTTTGAGTGCACAGTAGTCCACGCACATCCTCCAGCTGTCATCCTTCTTGGGCACTAGTACAACCGATGACCCACACGGAGAGGAGCTTGGCCTGATCATGCCTTGGTCTAGCACTTCCTGTACTTCATGCTTGATCTCCTCCATTTCGATTGTTGACATTCTGTACATGTCGATATTTGGTAGAGGGGCGTCATGCAATAGGTGGATCTTGTGTTGGATCTCCCTCTATGGAGGTAGTCCCTGTGGCTCCTGAAATAATACATTATAATCAACAATTCAATCCGTCATCTCTTGTTTATGCTTACCATCACAGCCTTGGAACGTGTTTCTGAATTCAGCCTCCTTTGCCCTGATGACCATAAGCATGCATGCCTTGCTGGAGTTCACCAACTGTTTCATCTGCCAATAGCTTACGAGGCTAGCGTTAATTTTGTTTTGATGAGCCCACACTATGTACTCTATCCCATCCTTAGTGATGTGGTATTTATTTTCATGGCAGAAAAAGACAACTTTTCTGTCATACAGATAGGGGCTCCCCAATACCATGCCACAAATGTCTAGCGGTATAACACCCATCTCTATTTCATCTACCAGCTTAGAAGCAATCACAAATTTTACCTTGCACTGCTAGGTTATATTCAATTTCGTTTTATCATGTATCCATCCCAACGGGTAAGGCTTTGGGTACAATTTTGTTTCTAAGCCTAGCTTCTTTACCAGAGATTCTGCAATTAAATTTTCTTGGGATCCCGCATCAAACTGAGTTTCTACTTTGGTATGGTTTACTACTACTCTGATATCAAATAATTAAACCCTTTTTCTATCATTTGAAATGGACTCATCTACAGAACTGGTGCTTCCCTTTGATTTGGAATCAACAGGAGGTGTAAGGGTACCTTTTGTTTCTGCTACTGTGACCAACGCTTCATCTCCTAAATCTGATCCAAGACCTTGTTGTGCTGCTGCCACTATTTTTTGCTTCCCTTTTCCTCCATACTTCCTTGGGTGTTTCTCTGGGTGTTGCTTCCAATAGTGATCATCATCGTGGCCTTCTTTCTTGCAATGATTGCAATAAGGCTGCTCTCCTTCTTTGGTTACTGCTATTTTCTTCTCCTTCCCTTTCCATTTCACTTTGGATTTTCCATTGGGAGGTTTGAACGGTCACTTTCGGGATTGGTCCTCTCTTTCATTCATGCCCTTGTTCTCAATATGAATTTCTTTCACGCTAGCCGTGTCAATAGTGGTTGGTTCAAACAATAATAATGAATGTCAAATATAACTATGCGACAAGTCAATATACTTAGTTACAACTTCAAGTGTATCTATTGCAATACCCAAATTTAGTGCTTGCTTCCTAAATTCTTTTGTAAAACTCTAAATATCCTACCCTTTGCCTTTCCTTAAATATTGAAAATTCATCAAAGCTTTCTGTTTGTATCCTAAGGGATAAAACTGTTGCTTTAATGCAGAGGTAAAATCAAACCATGAGGAAAAGAGCTTACCCACATTTTTATCGCTCTACAACTTACTCTCCCACCAAATGAGAGCTGCGTTGCTGAGTCGTAGAGAGGCTAGCTAACTTTTCACCTCATCCTCTATGATTTGTTGAATCCTACAAGAAACCTTAATCTTCCTGATCCAATTGTTAAGCTTTTCTGTGTTACTTTCACAATTAAACACAGCCAGAGAAAATTTAATATCTAATTTTAAAAAAATGTTTCTTCGATGCATCCTTTGGACTTCTCTAATTATGGTGGTGTGGGGAAGGAGAACCTTTACCAACAGAAGGAGAAGGAGGGAGTTCTTCTCCATCATTCCCATGTGTTGAACCTTGTCCTTCTAGAGTCCACTCTTCAACTTTTTCTAGCCTTATAAGTAGTTGATTGATATTCTCTGCCATTGAGTAGAAGGTCTTTCTGAAATTGCACTCCTCTTCAATATGAGCTTCCTCTTCAGCCATGTTTCTTCTTCGAGGTGCACGCCCGGCCTCTGGATCAAAAGGTTATAGATTTCCTTTTCCTCTTTGAAGCCTGCCTCTTGTTAGCATACAAACATGCAATTCACGTCTAAAAATCACTACTTTGAGAGCAATTGATCCCGAATGTTTTCGCTTAAATATGCATAGAAAATAATTACATATATAAATTGTAGCTTAACACATAAATGTGCACATATGAAAAGAAGAAGGAAACACATAAAAAGCCACAAAGGAAAACACCAAGGCTTGATAACGGAGTTCATCCAATTCGGACTATGTCTCTAGGCCCAACTCAACAATGGGGAGGCCCTTCTTATTAAATGGCATGAATAAAGAGATTTACAATTATCAATCTGTCCAAAAAGAGGCTTATACCCCCAATCTACTTGATGGCTATGAAATGAATACCTGAGATGGAGTGGTTTGCAGCACCAAAGCTTCCTTACAGCAATAGAAGAGGGTTGGAGTCATATAACTATCCAAAACAGATCAAAGGACACTCTCATCCTTTACGAAACAGCATGCTACAACCATAAAAATTCCTCCTGTGTGCTCTTCCATTGATCCCTTTATATAATGGTTTCTTGGAAAAGATCCCATATAAAATGGAGCTTGCATAGTTAATAAGAGAGGTTGGTAGAGTGGAAGCATCGACAGGCACAATCGTTCCTGTAAATTGCCTCTTATCATTTAAAATGATAAAACTTCTGAAAATGCCGAAAACACTAAGAAATCTGCCAAAACCTGTTCACCCGGATTTCAAATATTATTAAGTTGGGCTTATAGTCTGTATCGGCTCTGCGTCGAAGTCACAATCGGCCTATCGGGGGTGTCCCTGTCCTGGTTATTAGGAACAACTAACTGCCAATCACCAATATCAGTGTTAGCCGATCATATCGGCTTTCCCTCATGTATTGCTCCGATAATGATCGTCGATCCAATTAATCATTGATCGCAACCTGCCACCACTGATATACACACATATATATATGTAAGACCCCCGATTGTGATTGCCTTTGATCCGTCAATCCAATCCGATCAGAGATCGGCAATAGAGGGTTCCATGGTCTGATGCTTAAGTCCGCCCTCATGTGATCTCTGATTACGATTTGGACTTAAGACTTTTAAGACCCATTTTTAAAGGAAATTCCTCTGTTTTCTTAAGGATTGAAGAACCCTTCTTTTAGAAATAACTTCATCATCTGGACTCGGATTGAAGTACTGTTTGATCCATTAGAATCAAAACAACAAGATCTTTATTCTAGTCCTAGGTTAAATTCATTCTGATCACTTTGATCTTTGCGTTTTTCCATGCCATTATATCTAAAGTTCCACCTGGAGGGGAGGCAGAGGATTCTTAGGTATAGACGTATTTGCCCACTCTATCGGATATGATATCCGTATCATTAATGTATATGGACCTTGTTTGGATAGAGAAACATTCTGGAGGACCTTTCTCGACTACAAACTTTTACAGGTAGATAATATCATCCTGGGTGGATATTTGAACTTTTCGTTGGGATATTGCGAATCATGGGGTCACTCGGCCCAGGTGGACAGTCTTTCTGACACGATCTCCACCTTACTTGAAGACCATCAGTGGGTAGACATTCCTCCTGTCAAAATCCAGTACACCTGGACTAATAACAGAAGCGACGATCACAGTGTTGCTAGAAGGCTAGACAGATTTCTCATCAAAGAAGCCTTCTTAACCCTTCATCCTCGTATTAGGCAATGGGTTGGCTCTAGAGGTATATTTGATCATCAGCCTATATCTTTGGAACTTACAAATAACAATCAGAGGATTAAAAGCCCCTTCAAATTCAATGCCTCCTGGCTCAATGATCCCTCATGCCTACAATTGGTGACACAATATTGGAGATCCAATCCTATTTCGGATTGAGTGGATCATACTGTTGGCTTTATCAGGAAGCTGACGGACCTCAAGAGGATCTCTAGAGACTAGGGACACCAGAAGCGGATAAGAGATGATAACACATTAAAGGAAGCAGAACGGGCCATAGCTATATTCGAAGGCTCATCAAATGGTACCTTTATATCGCAGGAAGACAAGGAAGCATAGACTTCCCTTGTCTCAAAACATACCCATATCCTAAAGGAAAGAGAGGAGAGCTAGCGTCTGAGAAGTAGGGCAATATGGCTTGCTGAAGGCGACAACAATACCAAGTTTTAACATAAATTTGCAAATGGCAGGAAAGCCATCAATACTATCTGGGAGCTACAAAATGAACAAGGTCAAGTGGTATCAGCGCAGCAGGGCCTGGCTAGATTAGCCAATGAGCACTTCAAATCCATCTACAAGGCACCTAGAGAAGTTAACATATTGGAAATAATGTGGGTGGCTGAAATTTTCCCTAAGTTTGTTCAACAGGAGGACTCGGAGAATCTGATGATGGAAGTGACAAAGGAGGAGCTTGAAGCCACCATCAAATGGTTCAAGAAAGATAAGAGTCCTGGACCTTATGGGTGGACTATTGAATTCTACATTGCTTTTCCTGATATCTTGGGGGATGATTTACTTAGGATTGTTGAGGACTGCAGAAGAAGTGGCAACATTCCCTCAGCCATAAAATCTACCTTTATTGCCCTCATACCGAAGTCTGGTTCCCCTACCTCCTTCAATGATTTTAGACCCATCTCACTTTGTAACTGCCTCTATAAAATTATATCTAAGGTAATTGCAAATTGATTGAAGCCAATTCTGTCTAAGCATATTCTCCTGAGAAATTTGTGTTTCTACAGCATCGATAGATACATGAGGCGATTGCCACAGCTCAGGAACTCCTTCACACTTTATAGACGAAGAAACAGAAGGGCATGATCTTGAAGGTGGATCTCTCGAAGGATTTCGATAGAACAAATTATCTATATATTAGATTATTATTGACTCATCCGGGGTTCCCATTCGCATACATCAAATGGATCATGAGCTATATAAAGGATGTAACTTACAGTGTCTTACTAAATGTGGAAGCTACTCTTTTTTTCTTATCCGAGAGAGGGCTCAGGTAGGGATGCCCTCTCTCCCCTCTTCTATTTTTACTGATTATGGAAGGATTAAGTAGATCCATCATCGCTTCCCACGACAGAAATCAGTTGGTTGGAATCAAGATCTCGGACAACCTTTACCTGACTCATCTTTTGTTTGTTGATGATGTCCTGATCTTCTTAAATGGTAGCCTAGGAGATTCCACTATTCTACAAAATATCTTCAAACTCTTTGAACAGGCTACAGGGATGATAGTTAATGAAGGTAAATCTACTATTACCATATTCGGATACTCCCAACACGAGACCATTTATTCTACCCAGCGCTTTCCCTTCTCTGCCCTTAATTTGGAAGACAGGCTCAAATACTTGGGCTTCCGGCTGAAGCCCATTGGATACAGGATTGCAGACTGGTCGTGGCTTATTGCAAAAGTGGAAAGACGTTTACAGATCTGGTATCATAAATCTCTCTCTTGAGCTGGTAGATTAATACTCATAAAGGCAGTTATTGAAGCCACACCTGTGTTCTGGATGACCCTAGCATGGATACCGAAAGGCATCCTGAGCAAACTTCAAAGGATATGCTGTAGATTTTTATGGAAGGGTAACCAACCAGGGAATCTTTGCATGGGTCAAATGGGAAAGGATTGCATTACCTAAACGATGGGGAGGATGGGGCATAAAAAGGCTTGATCTGTTCTCGAAAGCACTGGCTACAAAATTAGGCTGGCAACTCATCACCTCCAACAGTCTTTGGTCTCGGGTTGCTCAAGCAAAATATATATGGCCCATGAACTTGATGGATTGGTTCAAATAGACACATCATTCGAAAAGCAACATCTCCAACATTTGGAAGGCGACGATGAATGCATTACCCCTATTGCGACAAGGTATCACTTGGAGAATTAATGAAGGGAATGCAGTTCGTATAGGCATCGATCCATGGGTGGGATGTGGTAATGGTCATAGATTGTCAGCTGATCTGGTAAGATACTTGAACAATAGAGGCATCATTTACATCAAGCATATCGGAGATCAGATCAATTCCACATTTCTTCAACATGCATGGAAATCGGCTCTCGACTTGGATATCCCCGAGCATTGGCGCGTTGAATGGCAACATTACATTGAAGCCCTCGCTCAAGCACATATACCCTTGACAGAGGAACCGGATGAGGTTATTTGGGCCTATGCAAAGAACGGATTGTACTCCCCCAAAGAAGAATACATCAGGCTCATGGATCCACATAAACCTCAGTCCATTGACCCGAACTGGAGATCTTTTTGGAAGCTCAAGGCTGCCCCTCGCACCCCCCTTTTACTGTGGAACATTCTGTTTGACAAGATCCCTACTGGCGCCAATCTGATGAAAATATCCTTTCATGGACCTTTTTGGTGTCATCTTTGTCGACTCGATGAAGAGAACACAGAACGCCTCTTCCTTAGTTGCCCTTCCTCCAGAGAATTTTGGAACTGTATCTCTACTCACTATACTTCCCTCAATCCCTAGCAAGGCAACAACATTCAAGATGCTTGGAAAGCTTAATGCCATGACCACAGGGGAAAAGCCAAGAACCTGCCCCTTCTAGCCTGCTGGGCTATTTGGATCGCTACAAACCACTCCATTTTCAATCTCAAAGACCCCCATGGCCTACTATACTGCTCCATACCATCGCTGATTATGACCTTCTTCCTGAGGATGACAATTCTGCCCCTCCACGCACCATCATTACTGAAGTCATAGACTTTACTAAACCTTGGGCATATTTTGATGGTTCTGCTCAGGAGGCAGGATGTGGAGGAGGAGCCATACTTCACCTGAATGCCTCTCACAAGTTCAAAATCCATATCAACCTGGGCAGGGGTAACAAAAAATTTGCTGAGCTTTGTACAACAAAACACCTCATATATTTCGCCTTAGTACATCATTGCAGACATCTTCAGTTATTTGATGATTCAAAATTTGTGTGTGACTGGCTCAACAATACATCGCATTGTAATGCATATACATCGAGGCACATACTTGGAGAAGCTCAAAGATTGATATCCTCTTTTGACTCATTTGTCTGTCAACATATTTATAGGGAACAGAATACGGAGGCTGATCAACTTTCAAAAGAGGCAGCGCATTTACAGGACGATGACTAGCTGATCCAGGAGGAAATTGATGGTACCCACCATCAATACTACCACAGACCTTTTTTTGATCATTGGCAGATTGGGCTATAATCCCAACACTTACTGATATCATTGTAGATATTATGTTTTTATTTCCTATATCTATTCTGTGGTTGTAAATATTACAGTCTTGGACTTGGCACATAGTACATCTCTCTCTGCATAGAGATGATATGATTTTGGTTTTATTTCCTCTTCCATGCTGAGGGAAGTTTTGATACAACTTGGTTGATGGCTGGCTCCCTGCGAGGAGTAAAAGTGATTAGCAGTTAAGTTATTTCTTGACAGTTTCTTGTATCTTGACAGGCAATCTTGCCTCCTTATGAATATACCTTGGCATATACAAAATGTAATTTCTTATATATTAATAGAAATTACGACTTTTTCCATGGGAAAAAATATCCACCTGGATCACTTAAGGACATGATCCTGTACAAAATTGGCACCACACTTTTGTGGGTCACTCGAAATTCTAGATAGAATTGAACGTGTAGCTTATCAATTAGCATTACCTAGCAATATTAAAGTACACAATGTTTTTCATGTATATTTGCTAGGGAAATATGTACATGGTGGGTCTCACATAATTGATTGGAAATTAGTTCAGGTGGAACCTGAAGGAGACTTCCTGGAAAAACCTCTTTGTATCCTATCTAAGAAAGAGATCTTGCTCAAGAATAGAGTTGTCATTCAGGTTAAGGTGTAGTGGAAGCACTTTAATCCCGAACAGGTCACGTGGGAGTGGGAAGATGAGATGCAAAAGAAATATCCAGCACTCTTTGAGGGGGAAGTATCTAGGAAATAAATGTTGGAGATGGTGTAAATAAAAACAGGGGGAAGATGTAATACCCCTCCATTTCAGTAACGTTGTTTTCTTTGTTTAGACTTATTTATGTTAAAATGGATGGCGGAAAATCCATGATGTACATTAAAATTCTTATGTAAAAAATAATTTTATTAATAAATAAAAAGGTGTTGAAAGTACCTGGGAATGAGACACATGAGAAAGAGATTATTACCAGAGAAAGAAAAACAAAAATCTCATTAGTGGATGAGATTGAGATAATTCTTCTATGATAACGATTTCTAGATAAGATTTAATGCATAGGAGAGAAAATCCATTAAATAGCTTAGTTGGGGAAAAATGCTAAGCGTGGATAAGAGTAAAGCATCGTGAGAGAGAAAAGATGGCTTTAATGGAAAAGCCTAGGCCAGTAGGGTTCAAAACCACAAAAGAGGGATGCTACTAAAGGAAAAATTGATTATGGAAGAAATGGTATAAAACACCTATTGAAGGGATCAATATTGAATATTGATATCCTGACAAGTACATATCAACTTGGGGGTGAATTGGACGATCTCAGATCAAGATTCCGTGGAAAAGGAGTAAAATTCCCAAGTGTTCCCCTAATGGTGATACTGATTAGATTATCCATTATTTATATATTTTTAATATGAACAGTTATATGCAGATGCTAACTCTAGGATACTATTATCATAAACTTCAAGGTGGCTACAAAAATTTATTCTAATGTTAGGTTCAAAGTGTTGTGTCATTATAAATTTAATTTTGATGAATATGATCTTACTATTAAGATGCATACATTTTAATATTAACTTTGTTTTATGGTTTTCTTTGTATAGGAAAATATATGGATATCACTCACTAGTGGAACAAGTACGATATACAGGTTAAGTTCAAGTGATTATGATTTTGATTGTAACTCAACGTGATAGTCCTAGGCTTCAATAATTACAGGATTTTTATTTATTTATCATAAATATTCTTAAGTATACAATGGTCTGGGGAAAACAAAGTATATTGTTCTGCTACTTGTAGAAGAGACAATACTTAGAAAAGTATAGAAGACAAAAATAAAAATTATACCATAGAAAACCTATAATGGATATGAGAAGGATAATTGCGAGTTAGCTACATAAAAAAGGACGAATTATAAATTCTCTATTCCCAACTTCTATAGGTCAGGAAAAACTCAAATCTTTGGCGAGATATAATTGACGAAATTCAAATTCTATGGGGGAATCAATGAGAAAAATAGCACATTAGGAAACCTATCAAAAAGCCACATAATAATTAGCTATTTCATTGGTCATATTAAAGCCAAGATGTTTAATCTATACCCATGTAAGGAGATAGAAAATGTGACCTTTGCATGGAAACCAATACAAGATCTATATGCAAGAGAACAACAAAGATAATAACTACTTCATTTTCTTTACATAAAACTTACTAGTGAAAGGAAAAATCGAGTAATACTGGAATCCATGCAAAACTTATAAAGATACAGATATTGAAGCGGTAATCCTACAATTACATTATACAAAATGGAATTCAGACATAGATGTACATAAATATATGCAATTTATCCACTTGCAAATTTCATCATTGTCAAATTGAAGGAAGAAACAAAGACATAAGTATATACCCATATTAAACTATACAGTCTTGAATATATAGAATACATCATAGGAACTACAACACAAAGTGAAATCACCTAAAATAAGTCTCAAAATCAAATTGAACATTTTGGAGGAATTTTATTAATTCAAAATAGAAGAGAAAAATGCTACGAATATGGAATTTTGAAAAGGAAAATCATTTAACTTCATATTACATAAACTGTCGTGTTAACCAGGGCTTTCAGAGAAATTAAAAGTAAGAATATAAACTATAGAAAACTAGAAATGGAGACAGTGGATATTGGAGTCCACTTGAGTCGGCGAATTAACCCCTAAGTTTCCATCAGGCATGCAAGGAGGAGATAGACAATAACGCTGATGGTCAACAAAATTTAGCAAGGCCACACATCCAAATCAAACTCTTGAGAGTGAAACATATTTGATCTGAAAAAGTAGTAATTGAAATTAATCAATGTCTGAGGTACCTAGTCGCGTGCAAAAAAAAAAAATTGTTTCAAAGATGTTCTGGTACTTACAGACCAGAGGAATTGGCGTATACACACTCGATTTCTTAGGTTCAAGGTATTGAGGTAATAATACAAACAAAGAAACAAAGTTTCTTACCTAACCTAAGTAAAGAAATCACATATCCAAATATGTGCCAAAAGTACAAGAGAAGACATCATTAGTTACCTGTGAAAAATAGTCTACTAAATAGTAGGTTAGGGGAAGAGAGGGTGTTCCATAGGAAGAATACCAAAACTGCCCCACTGTAAAATGAAGAACAAAAGAATCACGAAATCTCCTAGTGCTTACCTTCTATTCGCCTTCGACCCCAAGAGTTCAAAATCCATTAAATTTTCCGTTGTTAACCCTTACCATGAAAAAGGGGAAAATTTTAATGTGAGACCTATAAATTGTATGTATGGAAAGCCCTGCAATTACCAGAAAAAATAAGCAAAAGCAACGGTGGGAGTCATAAAAAGAAATAGAATTACCTAAAATAAGAAAATCTTGAACTGGTGTGAAAAGAATCCTGGTGTGGGAAATGTACCTACAACACTAAGAAAAGGTGTTATCAATAGAAGAGGCCAAGCTAAAGAAAAGAAATTTGAAATTAGGAAAACTTACCCAGTAGGGACGTCATAACATACGAGTGATATCAGTTTAAAGAAAAAAAGTGTTTTTCTTTACCAAGAGAGAACCCAGTACCTATAAAGCCTAACTAGAGACAAGTGTAATGGATAAATAAGTGAGGCATGTCTCCATGACACCTATGCACTAACAAATGATTAGATACAGGGCATTGGTTGGAGAACCAACACTACAAAGACACCAAGCGAAAATGATGACGGAGGAAAGGGAAGTGCAATGAAATGATGATGGTATAAGAGGTAAGGGTTTTTGTGGTGAGATCCCAACCTTCGACATCCATCTTTTCATCACAGTCATTTAGGTGTACTAATGTGGTCACATGCATCCCTTGTGAAGGAGGGAGAAGTGGTGAAAACGGATTGAACACTCAGTTTCCATTGCAACACTGAATAGACAACATACAAAACAATGGGGTATCGTATAATCAGATGTCAAGGTGATTAAATATGTGCCCTTAAACCTTAAATTACACCATGATTGTTTGGTGTATAGTACCTAAAAATATCTATGTGCATTACAAAGCATAAACTTAATAGCCTAAAGGCACATCTATACATACCATTGCATATTCACATGCGCGTGGATAAATCTAATAACAATAACATGAATCTTATAATGAACTAGAAGAAAACATAACATGTATCAAGTAAGTGGTGTACCCCAACATGGGTTCTATGCACTTTAATGTGTGTATTAAGTGTAGGAAGACGTTTAAAATTTCACTGCAGGTTAGAGTGGTAATATTGGTTGCAAGTTAGGCATAATATTAGGATAGAATAAGCCTATAAGGGTCAAATAATGGAGTGATTAAAACAAAATATATACCTTAGGGATGGTTCTAAAGGTCCATAACCAATGCCCTATCCATAATATTGTCATGGGAAAAGGAGAGCATGTATAATGGTGAAAGTACTATAGATATATATTTTTATATCCATAAAATCAAAGAAAATATAAATAAATTTTAAATGGATTGCCGGTGTGTGAAACTCAAAAGCTACAAAACCTTCAGGAGCCAACCAACCTCTCTAGGTGTCAAACCCCTAATACAACTTGATGTTATGCAGAACTAGACCCCCAGTCACTCCCATGAAAATCCTTCCATGCGACTGAGAGCCTCCAATCACTCCCATAACAAGGCATCGATGTGATATCATACCCCACATACAAACCTGTATGACGATCTAAGCTTACTTTGAGGTCCAATGCTACAACCTCACTCTGAAAATATGCATTTCCTACTCTATCTCAAGTAACATATTAGAATCATAACATACCAATAGCATCATGATGACCTAAATTACATATAATCACCTCACGATGCATGTCTGAACTATTATACATGCATAGCCATAACTATGAAAATTCATGCATAACAACACATAAACACTAACATGCATAAAAAATGCATATACAACCGACATGCATTCATGCCAAACAAATCCCAACAACAACATCAACAACTTCTAACTTTGTGACCGGAGAACCCACAGTAAAAACCATTTTGTTGTCAACGTTCGAACCCCAACAGGGATCCATCATCAGGACTTTTATTGAATGTTGATAGAAGAAGAGCTTAGATATAAGAGCTGAGCTCTTCTTCTATCAACATTCAATAAAACTCCTGATGATGGATCCCTGTTGGGGTTCGAAACGTTGTTTTACTCGAAAAATTTAGGGTGAAGATAACAAGAAGAGCTGTAGACCTTTTATATCTTATATCTGAGCTCTTCTTCTATCAACATTCAATAAAAGTCCTGATGATGGATCCCTGTTGGGGTTTGAAACGTTGTTTTACTCGAAAAATTTAGGGTGAAGATAGAATGAAGAGTTGCAGACCTTTTATATCTTATACCTGAGCTCTTCTTTTATCAACATTTAATAAAAATCCTGATGATGGATCCCTGTTGGGGTTCGAAACGTTGTGTTACTCAAAAAATTTAGGGTGAAGATAGCAAGAAGAGCTATAGACCTTTTATATCTTATATCTGAGCTCTTCTTCTATCAACATTCAATAAAAGTCCTGATGATGGATCCCTATTGGGGTTCGAAACGTGTTTTACTCGAAAAATTTAGGGTGAAGATAGCAAGAAGAGCTGCAGACATTTTATATCTTATACCTGAGCTCTTCTTCTATCAACATTCAATAAAAGTCCTGATGATGGATCCTTGTTGGGGTTCGAAACGTTGTTTTACTCGAAAAATTTAGGGTGAAGATAGCAAGAAGAGCTGCAGACCTTTTATATCTTATATTTGAGCTCTTCTTCTATCAACATTCAATAAAAGTCCTGATGATGGATCCCTGTTGGGGTTCGAAACGTTGTTTTACTCAAAAAAATTAGGGTGAAGATAGCAAGAAGAGCTACAGACCTTTTATATCTTATATCTGAGCTCTTCTTCTATCAACATTCAATAAAAGTCCTGATGATGGATCCCTGTTGGGGTTCGAAACGTTGACAACAAAATGGTTTTTACTATGGGTTCTCCGGTCACAAAGTTAGAAGATATTGGCCACAGAAGTCTTAAATCCAACATCAACAACTTCTACATCTAAACACAACTATAACACCAAATATAAGCATGCATACATAATAATCACATAGACAAATAACATGCATTCATGAAAAACACATTTCGCCCATCCAATCTATAGGTTGAACGATACTGTGGTACCACTATGTAACCCCACTCCTGCAACATTTACCCAAGATAATTGGTCCACCGAGGTAAACATGTGGCAAAGAGTTACTATGATATGATTCAACTTCCCATGTATAGTTAAGGAAATGGAACCGAAAAGACAAGACCAATATGACCTTCCTTAGAAGCTATAGAACCTTTAGGAGCCAACCAATAACTCCAGTTATCCAATCCCTAAGACAACTTGATGTTATGTTGAACTAAACCCCTAATTTTACCCATGACAAGTATTCCATGCAATCAAGGCCCTCTAGTCACTGCCACAATAAGGCATCTGTGTAACTGCAACCTTTTTTAGGTAGTTTTGTGCCAACGACCCTAAATTATAAGACACATTTTTAGGGCTAGGAATCAGGAATATACCCATAACTTCATGAAAATTCTAGAAATGGTCAATAACTATGAAATGAGGCTACTAATTTAAACACTTGAACAAGGAATTTACCTGACCCCTACCATCCATGATATGCATTACGTGAAACATATCATAAACATGTAATGTACCAGTCATAAAAACACATTTGAACTTAGGTGCCTCATACTTATCTAAGAATCATCAATAAGGACTGATGCCTCCTCATACTAATTGCAAGATCATGTATTAGGTCATGCATTCAATAACATTTTATCTATTAATCAAAACATGGTGAGAGCCATAACTTAAGTTTGTCATAAAACATGCTTATAACCAACAAATAAACAGAGAAATACCAATGATGAAACCACTATTAAAGATATGTAATTAAAAACACATTTACTCATGAAATATGAAATTAAAAAGGATCTTATATTAACCTATGAAAATTCCGCCAAGGCATTAACTTCCACATACCGCCCGACCATAGATTGGGCTCAACCAAATCTCTCTTTCAGTCAATCATCGTCATTCCATACTCCAAGCATGAATGCAGGATCTCATGGAATAAACCAAGAATACCAAACCAAGGCTTGCAAAGTTCAAACCAACTCAAGTCTCAACCAATGATTCCAACTCACAGTTGGACATCAATAACCATCACATGATTGGTCTCTACCCAAGTTGTTTAGGGCTCTAGTGTAGTTTTTCCAACCACGGCTTCTAGGAATTTTAACTTAACCCACAGATGATGTTGGGCTCTAGAGCATTTTTCCAACTAGGGCTTCGAAGACTAGTAACTCATTGCACGAAGGGCTCTGAGTGTTTTTCCAACCAAGGCTTCCAGGACTAGGAACTCAACCCAAGATGTTACATGTCTTCTAGAGCACTTTTCCAACAAAAAAAACAAAAAAGTGAACCCCACAACACCATGTCTATCCAGGAAATGGGAAGGCTAGGAATAACCACTACCAAACCATGCAATCCTCAATGCCAATGACATATCATAACTAAGAAACCACATGCATGTTGCAATCATGCCAAAACTGGATACCTACAAAGAAAACCTGATGTAGTTGATGATATGATTGTACCCTTGCACTTTCTTGCTCTTTTTTTCTTCTTTCTCCAAATCTCAAGTATGCCAAAATACTCCAAGAGTTCTCCAAGAAAACTCTAAGTATGCAAGAGTATGAGAAAGAGAATAGAGTAGAGAGCTCCAAGCTAAAACTGAAAAAAGCTAACACTAAAAAAAATCCATTAACAAATCCTCATAATACTTTTTATCACTGAGACCTATATTTTCTTCATTTTCCTTCATTTTCATTCTCATGCAAATTTGTGACCTTTCACCTTCATTTTCTCCTATTTTCCTTTATTTTCATAAATAAAAAGCCAATTAACAACTCTTTGCCTTTTCCATTTCCTTTTCTGTTTTAATTAGCCATAATAAACCAAATGAACACCCACTAAGATGTTTTAGCCACCATTCATCTCAGAATATGTGTCACATGAGCTTCTTCTTATATTTTATACATCATTTACTAACTGGGGTTTTTACAACATGTGTCCATATGACATTTTCTTTAATTAATTAATTTGAGATAAATTAATTAAAATATGATAACTAGCTTGGAGATAAATCTTAATATTTTATTTATGAATGCTACTATGAATTCAAGCATATTCCATAGATATTAAACCTCTAATATCCACCTATTAATTACTAATAATTAAATTAATGTCTGCAAATTGTATTCTGAAATAGACATGTGAGACTTATAAATTGCATGTATGGTGAGCCCTGCAATAACTGAAAAAAATAAGCAAGAGCGAGGGTGGGAGTCATAAAAAGAATCAGAAATACATGAAAATGAGAAAATCCTAAACTAGTTGAAAAGAATCCTGGTGTTGGAAATGCACCTACAAAACCAAGCAAATACATTATCAGCGGAAGAGGCCATGCTAAAGAAAAAAAACAGAGACTAGGAAAACCTAGCCAGTAGGGATGTCATAACATACAATTGAGATTAGTTTCAAGAAAACAAATATTTTTCTCTACCAAGAGAGAAATTTGTACCTATAAATCCTAATCAAAGATAAGTGTAAGGACTAGAGAAATGAGCCATGTCTCCATGATGATTGTAACAAATGATTAGATACAGGGTACTGGTCAGACAACCAACACTGCAAAGACACAAAGAGAAAATGACGACCAAGGAAAGGGAAGGGTAATGAAATGGTGAAGGTATAATAGGTAAGGGTTCGCATGGTGAGATTCCAACCCTCGATCTCCATCTTTTCATCCCAGTCATTAAAGTGTGGTAATGTGGTCACATGCACTCCTCGTGAAAGGAGGGAGACATGGTGAAAACGAATTGAACACTCAGTTTCCAACGTAGTGTTGAATAAGCAACATTCAAAAAATTGGGATACCGAATAATCAAATGTTAAGGTGATTAAATATGCACTCTTAAACCTTAAATAATACCATCATCGCATGGTTGATAGCACCTGAAAATATCTATGTCCATTACCAAGAATAAACTTAATAGAATAAAGGCACATATATACATACCCTATATTCACGTGCAAGTGGAAAAACATAATAACAATAACATGAATCTTATAATGAACTAGAAGTAAACATAATATGTATCAATTAAGGTTTGTACCCCAACATGGGTTCTATGCACTTTAATGTGTATATTAAAATTAGGAACAAGTGTTAAAAGTTAAGTCCAGGTTAGAGTGGTAATATTGGTTGCAAGGTAGGTATAATATTAAGAGATAATAAGCCTATAAGGGTCAAATAGTGGAGTGATTAAAATGAAATGTATATATTAAGGATGGTTCTCAATGTTCATAACCAATACCCTATCTACAATATCATCATCGAAAAACAAGAGCATGTAAAATGGTGAAACTACTATAGATTGATATATTTATATCCAAAAAAAGAAGAAACAAAAATGGATCGTGGGTTTGTGACACTAAGAAGCTATAAAACCTTCAGGAGCCAACCAACCCATTTAGGTGTCCAACCCCAGAGAGAACTTGATGTTATTTTGGACTAGACCCCCATTCACTCCCATGACAAGCCTTACATTCAATTCAGAGCCTCTAGTCGCTTACAAAACAAGGAATATATGCAGTTGAATACCCTACATACAAACCTTTGTGATGATTTGCACATTCTTTGAGGTCCAATGTTGAAACCTCGATTTAGCAATATGCATCTCATACTCTATCTTGACTGACATATTACCATCATAACATACCAATAGCATCATGATCACCTAAATTGCATATAATGACCTCACGATGCATGTCTAACCTGTTATGCATACATAACCATAACCATGACAATGCATTCCTAACAACATATAGATACTTACATGCACAACAAATTCATAGACAACCAAGATGCATTCATTACAAACACGTCCCAACAACAACATCATCATCTTCTAGATCTCAGCACAACTATAACACTGAACATCACCATGTATACATAATAAGCACATAGACAACTAACATGCATTCATGATAAATGCATTCTGCCCATCTAGTCCAAGGTTCAGACCATGCTCTAATACCACTGTGTAAATCAATCCTCCTACATTTATCAAATCTAACTAATCCACGAGGTTAAACATGTGATTAATAGTTAATATGATATGATTCTTCCCATGTATAGTTAAGGAAGTGAAACTGACAAGACAATACCAATATGACCTTCCTCAGAAACTACAGAACCTTTAGGAGACAAACAACCCCTACAGGTGTCCAACCCTTGAGACAACTTGATGTTATGATGAAATAGACCTCTAATCACTCCCATGATAATCATTCCATGAAACTGAGACCCTGCAATCACTCCCACAGCAAGGCATCAATGTGACTATATCCTTTTTCAGGCAGTTCTCTACCAATGACCTTGAATTATGAGCCACTTTTTCAGGGCGAGGACTCAAGTGTTTGCCCCAATTTCATGAAACTTCTAGAAATGGTAAATAAATATGAAATAAGGCTACTAGTGCAAACACCTGAACAAGTAATTTAATTGACCTCTACCATCCATGATAGGCAATTTCAAAAATATCATAGACATGTAATGTACAGGTCATAAATACACATCTGAATGTAGGGTCCTCATACTTATCTGTGTATCATTAAGAAGGACTGATTCCTCCTTAGAATAATTGTAATATCATGTATTAGGTCATGCATTCATTAAAATTTCATCTACTAATCAAACCATGATGAGAGCCATAACTCAATTTTGTCATAAAACATGCTTATAACCAACAAATAACTAGAGAAATACCAACGATGAAACCACCATTAAAGACACATAATGAAAAACACATTTACACTTGAAATATGAAAGTAAAAAGTATATTATATTAACCTATGAAAATCCAACCAAGTCATGGACTTCCACGTACGACCCGACCATAGATTGGGCTCAACCAAATCTCTCTTTCAGTCAATCACTGTCGTTCCATATTCCAAGCATGAATGCGAGATCTCATGGAATAAATCAAGAACACAAAACCACAGCTTCAAGTGGTCAAACCACTTCAACCCTCAACCATTGAATACACCTCACAGTTCGACATGAATAACCATCACTCGATTAGTCTCTACCCAAGTTGTCAAAGGCTCCGGAGCGTTTTTTCCAACCAAGGCTTCCAGGACTACTAACTCAACCCACAAATGATGTCGAGCTCCAGATAATTTGTCCAAATAGGGCTTCCAAGGCTAGTAACTCAACCCACGAAGGGCTCTAGACTGTTTTTCCAACCAAGGCTTCTAAGACTAGTAACTCAACCAAAGATGTTACAGGGCTTCAAGAACTAATAACTCAACCTACAACCATAAGGAACATGAGCACCAATTAGAAAACAAAAGTGAACCCCACAACACCATGCCTATTCAAGAAATGGAAAGGCTAGGCATAACCATTGTCAATCCAGGCAACCCTCAATGCTAATGACAGATCATAACCAAGAAACCACATGCATGTTCCAAGCATGCCAAAACTAGCAAGGAAATCATACATGCAACTTGATACCTACAAAGAAAACTTGATGTAGCTGATGATATCATTGTCCCCTTGCATTTTCTTTCTCTTTTTCTTCTTCCTTCTCCAAATCTCAAGTATGCCATAATAATCCAAGAGTTCTCCAAGAAAACTCTAAGTATGCAAGAGTATGAGAAAGAGAATAGAGTATAAAGCTCCAAGCTAAAATGGACAAAAGCTAACACTAAGAAAAATCCATTACTAGATGCTCATAATGCTTTTTATCATTGAGGCCTTTTTTTCTTCATTTTCCTTAATTTTTCCTTCAATTTCCTCCTCATGCAAATTTGTCACCTTTCACCTTCATTTTATCCTATTTTCCTTTATTTTCATAAACAAAATGCCAATTAACGCCTCTTTGCCTTTGCCATTGTTGTTGTTGTTTTAATTAACCATAATAAACTAAATGGACACCCAATAAGATGTTTTTACCAAAAATTCATCTTAGAATACGTGTCGCATGACATTGGTCTTATATTTTTTACATGATTTTTTAACTCGGGTTGTTACAACATGTCTTAATATGACATTTTCTTTAATTTATTAATTTTAGATAAATTACTTAAAATGCAATAATTAAATTGGACATAAATATTAATCTTTTATTTATGAATGCTACTATGAATATTCAAGCATATTCCATAGAGATTAAACCTCTAATATTCCTTTATTAAGTACTAATAATTAAATTAAAACATGGAAAGTGTATTCTCAAATAGACATGTCAGACCTATAAACTGCATGTATGGCGAGCCCTGAACTAACTGAAAACATTAAGCAAGAGTGAGGTTGCGAGTCATAAAAAGAATCAGAACTACCTAAAAATGAGAAAATCTTGAACTGGTGGGAAACAAATCCTAGTGTGGGTCATGCACCTACAAAACTAAGCAAAGACATTATCAATAGAAGAGGCCATGCTAAAGAAAAGAAAAAAGAGACTAGGAAAACTTAGCCAATATGGATGTCATAACATATGAGTGAGATTAGTTTAAAGATTTTTTTTTTTTTTTCTCTACAAAGAGAGAAAATTATACCTATAAATCATAACTAGAGATAAGTGTAAGGGCTAGATAAATGAGCCATGTCTTCATGATGATTATGAACTAACAAACGATGAGATACAGGGTACTGGTCAGAGAACCAACACTGCAAAGACGCCAAGACAAAGTGACGACCAGGGAAAGGGAAGGGTAATGAAATGGAAAAGGTATGATAGGTAAGGGTTCACATGGTGAGATCCCAACCCTCGATCCCAATCTTTTCATCCCACTCATTAAAGTGTGCTAATGTGGTCACATGCACCCCCTGTGAAGGAGGGAGATGTCGCGAAAAAGGATGGAACGCTCAGTTTCCAATGCAATGTTGAATAAATGACAATCAAAACCTTGGGATATCGTATAATCAGATGTAAAGGTGATTAAATATGGACCGTTAAAACTTAAGTTATACCATCATCGCCTGATTGATAGCACCTGAAAATATTTATGTCCATTACCAAGAATAAACTTAATAGCATAAAGGCACATTTATACATATCATTGTGTATTCTTGTGAAGTTGGATAAACATAATAACAATAACATGAATTTTATAATGAACTGGAAGTAAACATAATATCTATCAAGTAAGGCTCGGTGTACCCCAACATGGTTTCTATGAACTTTCATGTGTCTACTAAAATAAGGAACAAGTGTAAACATTTGACTGCAGGTTAGAGTTGTAATATTGGTATCATGTTAGGTATAATATTAATATATAATAAGCCTATAAGGGTCAAATGAATGATTAAAACAAAATGTATACCTTACAGATGGTTCTCAAGGTTCATAACCAATACCCTATCCAAAATATCATCATAGAACAACAAGAGCATGCAAAATGGCAAGACGACTATAGATATCTATAGTTATATCCCAAAAAACAAAGAAAAAATGAATTGCAAGTTTGTGACACTCATAAGGTACAAAATATTCAGGATCCAACCAACCCATTCAGGTCTCCAACCCTTGAGCCAACTTGATGTTATGTTGAACTAGACCCCCATTTTCTCCAATGAAAAGCCTTACATGTGATTGAGAGCCTCTAGTCACTCACAAAATAAGGAATCTATGTGGTTACATACCCCACATACAAACATGTGTGATGATCTGCACATACTTCGAGGTCCAATGCTGCAACCTGACTCTGACAATATGCATTTCCTACACTATCTTGACTAACCTATTAGCATCATGACATACCAATAGCATCATGATGACCTAAATTTCATATAATGACCTCATGATGCATATATGACCTATTATACATGCATAACCATAACCATGACAATGTATGCATAACAACATATACACACTTACATGCATAAACAAATACATATACAACCAACATGCATTCATGACAAACACATCCCAACAACAACATCATCAACTTCTACATCTCAATACAGGTATAAAACTCAACATCACCATGCATACATAATACGCACGTAGACAACTAACATGCATTCATGATAAACACATTTTGCCCATCTCTTCCAAGGTTCAGACGATGCTCTGATACCACTATGTAAACCCCATCCTCCTACATTTATCAAATCTAACTGATCCACCAGGGTAAACATGTGATGAAGAGTTAATATGATATGATTCAACTTCCCATTTATATGATATCATATTAACCCCTCTAGCTGTCCAACCCCTAGGAAAACTTGATGTTATGCTGAACTAGACCTATAATAGCTCCCATCATAATCTTTCCATGCTATTGATACCCTCCAGTCACTCCCACAACAAGGCATCTATATGACTATAGCCTTTTTCAGGCAGTTCTCTACCAATGACCTTGAATTATGAGCCACTTTTTCAAGGCTAGAACTCAGGCCTTTGTCCATAACTTCATGAAACTTCCAGAAATGGTAAATAACTATGAAATAAGGCTACTAATGAAAACACTTGAACAAGGAATTTACCTAACCCCTACCATCCATGATAGGAATTTTGTTAAACATATCATAAACATGTAATGTACAAGTCATAAACACACATATGAATAGAGGGTCCTCATACTTATCTGAGAATCATCAAGAAGGACTCGTGCCTCCTCATAATAATTGCAAGATCATGTATTAGTTCATGCATTCCTTAACATTTAATTTATTAATCAAAACATGATGAGAGCCATAACTCAATTTTGTCATAAAACATGCTTATAACCAGCAAATAATGAGAGAAATGTCAATGATGAAACCACCATTAAAGACACATAATGACAAAAACATTTACTCATGAAATACAAAAGTAAAAAGGATCTTATATTAACCTATGAAAATCCAACCGAGTCATGCACTTCCATGTACCACCCGATGATAGATTGGGCTCAACCAAATCTCTCTTTCAGTCAATCACTGTCATTCCATATTCCAAGCATGAATGTAGGATCTCATGGAATAAAACAAGAACACCAAACCACAGCTTCCAAAGGTTAAACCACCTCAACCCTAAACCAATGATTCCACCTCACATTTGGACATGAATAACCATCACCTGATGGGTCTCTACCTTAGTTTTCTAGGGTTCTAGAGTGTTTTTTCGAACCAAAGCTTCCAGGACTCTTAACTCAAACCATAGACGATTTCAGGCTCCAGAGCATTTTTCCAACCAGGGCTTCAAAGACTAGTAACTCAACCCACGAAGAGCTCTAGATGTTTGTCCAACCAAGGATTCCAAGACTAGTAACTCAACCCAAGATGTCACAGGGCTTCTAGAGTGTTTGCTGAACCAAGGCTCGAAGAAGTAATAACTCAACCCACGGCCATAAGGAACATGAGCACCAATAAAAAAAAAAAAAGTGAACCCCACAACACCATGCCCATCCAGGAAATGCAAAGGCTAGACATAACCACTATCAATCGAGGCAATCCTCAATGTCAATGACAGATCATAACCAAGAAACCACATGCATTTTCCAAGCATGACAAAACTAGCAAGGAAGCCATACATGCAACTCGATACCTACAAAGAAAATCCAATGTAGCTGATGATATCATTGTCCCCTTGGACTTTCTTGCTCTTTTTTTTCTTCTTTATCCAAATCTCAAGTATGCCGCAATACTCTGAGAGTGCTCCATGAAGACTCTAAGTATGCAAGAGTATGAGAAAAAGAATATAGTAGAGAGATCCAAGCTAAAACTGACAAAATCTAGCACTGACAAAAAGCCACTAATAGATCCTTAGAATCCTTTTTATCATTGAGGCCTATATTTTCTTCATTTTCCATAATTTTTCCTTCAATTTCCTTCTCATCCAAATTTGTGACCTGTCACCTTCATTTTCTCCTATTTTCCTTTATCTTCATCAATAAAATACCAATTAACTCCTATTTGCCTTCACTAATATGTTTTACCCACCATTCATCTCAAAATATGTGTCCCATGACCTTGGTCTTATATTCTTTTACATGATTTTTTAACCTGGGTTGTTACAACATGTGTCAATATGACATTTTCTTTAATTAATTAATTTGAGATAAATTAATTAAAATACAATAACTAACTTGGAGATGAAACATAATCTTTTATTTATGAATGCTACTATGAATATTCAGGCATATTTCATAGAGATTAATCCTGAAATATCCACCTATTAATTAGTAATAATTAAACTAAAATGTCAAAAGTGTATTATGAAATAGAGATGTCAGACCTATAAATTGCATGTATGGCGAGCCCTATAATAACCGAAAAAATTAAGCAAGAGTGAGGTTAGGAGTCATAGAAAGAATAAGAATTACCTGAAAATGAGAAATTCCTAAACTGGTGGGAAAATAATCCTGGTGTTGGAAATGCACCTACAAAACCAAGCAAATACATTATCAATAGAAGAGGCCATGCTAAATAATAAAAACAGAGACTAGGAAAACTTAGCTAATAGGGGTGTCATAACATACGAGTAACATCAGTTTAAAGAAAACAAATGTTTATCTCTACCAAGAGAGAATCTTGTACCTATAAATCCTAACCAAAGATAACTGTAAGGGTTGGAGCAATGAGCCATGTCTCCATGACGATCGTGCACAAACAAGCGATAAGATACAAGGTACTGGTGAGACAACCAACACTGCAAAGACACCAAGACAAAATGATAACCATAGAAAGGAAAGGGTAATGAAATGGTGAAGGTATAATAGGTAAGGGTTCACATGGTGAGATCCCAACCCTTGATCTCCATCTTTTCATATTAGTTGTTAAAGTGTACTAATGTGGTCACATGCACCCCCTCTGAAGGAGGGAGACATGGTGAAAAATGTTTGAAAACTCAGTTTCCATTGTAGTGTTGAATAGATGACATTCAAAACATTGGGATACCATTTAATCATATGTCAAGGTGATTAAATATGCACCCTTAAACGTTAAATTATACCATCATCATGTGGTTGATAGCACCTGAAAATATCTATGTCCATTACCAAGAATAAACTTAATAACATAAAGGCACATCTATACACACCATTGTGTATTCACGTGCAGGTGGATAAACATAATAATAATAACATGAATTTATAATGAACTAGAAGTAAACATAATATGTATCAAGTAAGGAGTGTACCCCAACGTGGGTTCTATGCACTTTAATGTGCGTATTAAAATTAGGAACATGTGTTAGTAATTGACTACGGGTTAGAGTGGTAATATTTGTTGGAAGTTGGGTATAATTTAAGATATAATAAGCCTATAAGGGTCAACTAGTGGAGTGATTAAAACAAAATGTATACCTTACGAATGGTTCTCAAGGTTCATAACTAATACCCTATCCACAATATCATCATAAAAAAACAAGATCATGTAAAATGGTGAAACTACTATAGATATATATTTTTATATCCAAAAAAAAAAAAGATAAATAAATTGATTGTGGGTTTGTGACACTTAGAAGCTACAGAGCCTTCAAAAGCCAACCAACTCATTCAGGTGTCCAACCCCTAAGACAAATTGATGTTATGGTAACCTAGACCACAATTTGCTACCATCACTACAACAAAACCCTATGATTACCATCCCCTTTTGCTTCCTTTTTTGCATCTAGAGCCCATTTTTGGTGTTATTTGTGTCCATTTATCAAATATGGTGCAGAAAATGATGCGAATTTTGTACCGAGTTTTGCACCAGGTCTTACACCTTGTTTAGCACCAGGTATTGTAATAGGTTTTGCAACAAATTTTACACCAGGTTTTATGCTAGGTTTTATGCCAAGTTTTGTGCCATCCTTTGCACCATGTTTTGCATCAAGTTTGGCACCTAATTTGGTTTCACCAATTTTTGCATCCTCTATTACATCCGCCTTTTGTGCCTACACTTGCATCAACTTTTGCATTTATTTGCATCATTTTTTGAATCCCCTTTGCGCCAAGTTTTGCATCGAGGTTTGTATCTAGTTTTGCATCTACTTTTGTTGCATCCACTTTTACATCTTGTTTTGCATCCATATTTACATCCTCTTTTTTATCTATTATTGTGTCCACTGTTGCATCCAATTTTCTTGTGCCATAATTTCCACCTAGTTTGGCACCTCCCTTTGCACCCATTTTTTCTTCTAAATTTGCATCCACGATTGGGTCATCATACACATCTAGGTTTTCATCAACTTCAAAATCTATTTTTCATCCCTTTTTGTATCCACTTTTGCGTCGAGATTTGCATTAGGTTTTGTGTCTCATATTGTATCTACTTTTGCATCGAATTTTGTTGCATCAACTTTTGCATCCTATTTTTCATCCATTGTTGCACCGATGTTTATCTCCACTTTTTCATCTTCATTTTCTTCTTTTTTTTCTTCTATCATTACATCCACTTTTGTTGTGAAACAATTTGTGCCATGTTTTGTACTTACTATTGTACCCACGTTTTCTTCCAATTTTGCATCCATCTTCGCATCCTCTCTTGCATCAAATATTGCATCTATTTTTGCATCCACTTTTCTGTTGGGTTTTGTGTCTCATTTTGTATCTTATTTACATATACTTCCATTGCACCATATTTTTTGTCCAATTTTGTTTGTCCTATTGCACCGATGTTTGCATCCAATTTTACATCCCTTATTGCATCTTGTCTTGCATCTAAGTTTGCATCTTTTTTTGTGCCTATTATTACATCCACTTTCTCATCCACTTTTTTTGTGCCACAATTTGTGCCATATCTTGTGCCTATCATTGCAAACCACATTTTATTCCACTTTTTCATCCACATTTGCATCTTCTTTTGTGTCCAAGTTTGCATCAAATAATTTTATGTTTTTTTCATCCCATTTCGCATCTACTTTTACATCCACTTCTGATGTGTCTAATTTTGTGTCCACTATTCCACCCATGTTAGGTCCATGTTTACATCCCTTTTTGCATCCATGTTTGCCTCCTTTTTTCATCCAAGTTTGTGTCCTTTTTTTTGTTCATTGTTGTATCCAAATTTGTTTCACCACAATTCATGCCAAGTTTTATGCCTACTATTGCACCCATGTTTTCTTCCACTTTTTCATCCATGTTTGCATCCTATTTTGTGTCCAAGTTTTCATCAACTATTGCATCTACTTTTTCATCCACTTTTGTGTTAATTTTTCTGTCTTGTTTTGCATCTACTTATGTTGTGTCAACTCTTCATCCAATTTTAAGTCTATTGTTTCCCCCATTTTTTTTGTTCACTTTTGCATCCCTTTTCCAACACTCATCATATTTTTTGCATTGATGATATTTCTTATGACATTGACAACTATGAACAACAGATGACAATGTCAATAATTATGAGTATGATGATAATGAAGATGATGACGATGACATGAATTGTGATTATTATGATAATGACAATGATGATAAAGCCAATGGGGGTTACAATGACAATGATGATGATGATGCTAATGAACTTGGCGAATCTTCACAATTTTTAAATGTTGTCATGGTCATAATCAGAATAATTATATTTGGCGTCATCTTCCAAGTCATCATCATTTGATCATAATTATAATTATTTTCATCTTGGTCATCATCAACAACAATAATGGCATGAATGATGATTATGATGTTCATGATGAAGATGACAACAATGATGATAGAAATTACATTAATTATGTTGATGGGGATGATTAAAATTATAGTGATGATGATAATGGTAGTGAAGATGATGATCATCGATCATCTCCCAAAAATAAAGTTGTTATTTCTCTTACATATATCATGTGACCTAAAAACCCTTTTCAAGCACCCATAATTTTTTTGGGTTGATGATATTTCTTATGAAACCTATAATTATGAACAATTGAATACAATGTCCATAATGATGATGATGATGATGAAGACATGAATGGCGATTATGACGATAATGCAATGATGACAATAGTGATGAAGATGATGGTGGTGGTGATGGCGATAATGAAGATGATGACACTCCCTCTAAACTAGGGAGGTACTCATAATGAGACAAAAAAGTACTCTCAAGTTGAAATATTTATATATGAATGGGTCTAGATTGATAAGCATCAACGATGATTTACATCATCATAGCCAACATTTTCAAAATAACAAGGCTTGACTAACATGTTATATCTCTCCATTAGATCATAGCACAATGTTGGGAGGCATAAATTTGGACACCACTACCTCTCTAGGAACTTACCCCACTAGGATATTCACCAGGTATGTGATCACATGATCATTTCCTAATACACTATCATAATATTTGACACCAGGAAATGTCGATCCTCATGACTATTCTTATCTTGGATTAATATACTTCATTTATGATGGTTAGTCCTATTCAAAGTACAAATTCTCAAATAATATTGGTCCCGGATGTTTATCTAATCCACCTTTCTCCCTACTGGTGTCTTTACTAGGCTTACGACTGTTAGTCCAAAACATAGTACATAACACAAGGATAATATGGGGTCCACCCTCACTCCCTCTCAACTAGGGAGGTGACATCCACAAGAATAAGATTTTCTCAAGAATACCGGTAATTTTCATAGGGAATAACATCATTAATTTGTTTTCATCACATGACAGCTTTATGATTAAGAATTCATAGATTTATGGCAAAATATTTCCTATTTTGTCATTTGTGATGAAATAAAATCAAAAAGTGAAAGCCAAAATCATTAAATGTACACTATAATGATTTATACAAGTCTAAACCTAAGGGTGAAGTGAAAATTCCTGCAAAATGTTATATCTATGAGTTGTACGAAACTTATGAAAACCTTATTCCCTAAGTCCTGTATATAAGAAAAATAAAAAGAAATGAAGATAAGGCCCAATGAATTGTAACTCATTTATTCACTCCCTCTTTGGACAACATATGAATATATACACTCCTAGTCACAATTGATCACATGTTTGTGATGGTTAAATCATGAAGTCCTCTTTTCCCCTTTCATTTTCACTTCATCATTTAAGCACCTAATTGAGAATCTAGGGAATGTTTTTTGCCTAAGGGTTTCATGTCTACCCTTGGTTTACTTATGTCACATTATGGTCAATTTATGTGACAGAGTGAAATAATTAAGTTTGTGGAATTATTAGAAAAGTGTATTAAGTTATTCACCACACACACATGTATTACATCTCATTGATCCATATGTGTGGGTTGGAGACTCATTGCTTGAGAACATTAATGGAGACTACTTTAGGGTTTTGATGGTATATTTTACAAAATATCTTGGTAAATATTTTGATTCATCCTTTATTTTCGTCAAGACACTTGATAATATTGAAGTCACTCGCAATAATCCATGGAGATGCGGAGTATAAATTACTTGTGCTGGAAATAGAATTGAGAAATAGAGGTTTTCCATTTGTGATATTGGATTCATAGATATTGGATACATGGTAGTAGTCCACAATGTTAATTAACTAAAATTTTATTGTCGTAATACGAAAAGAGGTAAACGTATTGGTAACCTTGATGTCCTGATCATTCCAAATAATAGCCATTTCACCTAATTATATCTAAGCATAAATCACTACTTGGAAATTCCTCCCCCATTTTCTAATTATATGAGGTAGAACCTGACTTAATATTTTTGTTTCTTATATCAACATTGTTGATGGGTTCTTTGCATACAATGTTTCTTTTAGGAGTCTTTGTTTTCCTTTACTATTGAGGCCCTCATGTTCCATGAGACTATTTTCATGGAGAATTTAGACAAAAAGGAAGTATAATGTGACTAAAAAAAACATGTTTTAAGATTTAAGTGCTTGGACAAGGCCACTTCATGACTCCTATATTTCCTTAACTTAGGACTGAATAGTGAACTTGATGGCCTTAAGGGAAATTGAGCAATGAAAATCTCAAAAATAGGTGACTTTTGAATTTATCAAATAAAAGTTAATATACTAAAAAAAATATCCATAACAATTTCATCAATCAATGAATCATTAAAAAAAATATCCAAAACAATTTCATCAAGCAATGAATCCTTACATTATAAAATACAATTTATAAAACTTTTCGGAACTTTTTTCTAAACCATGCTCAAAACCAACATATTTAATATTAATATTTAACAATAATATGGACAATAAAAAAATCATAAATTAAATAACATGTTATCAAGCCCAAGAAATGTCACTAATAGAAAACTAAAAAGCATGCAACTAATGGGAGTGACCACTCAAGGCCACTGTAAGACAATTAATCTATTAGGACCAAGATTAATGGGGACAAAGATCTACAAAGGACAAAGGAAAACCTATTTCAACTTTATTGTTTTATTAGGTGCAAGTTGAACATCTCAAGATATAATGAAGAGCACAATTAATTTTATTGCATTAAGAAAATGCAAGCACATCCTATAACTTAGCAAGGAAGAGATGTATAATACCCATCTCAGTGACACAACAGATTGAATTAAGTTACTTTTTTTATATATAATTTAAACTTCTATCATAAAATCACAAATTTAGCATGAATAAAATGTTTAAAACTCATTTTTATAAAAAATAAAATATATATTTTGTTAAAAAAAAAAAACCAAAAGCTAAATATAATTTTTTAGAAATAAAAAAATATTAAAACTATATGATATATATATATATATATATATATATTATATATAATATATATATATATATATAATATAAATATATATATATATAAATATATAACTAAAACATAAGCAAATAACTATCTTTTTAAATTTAAAATAAATTTTAGAATTTTTTTAAACACTTCCCTCCATTCTAAGAAGCAAAAATAATAACAGAAATAAGGATGGACCAAAAATCTTCCTTTCCTTGGTAAGTGTTTCCCACCGTTCATTCCACTCACTCGAGTTATTTCATAAAACAAAAATAAGTGCTATTTCACACTCTTTTGGCAAAGCCTATTGAGCTTCGCCTGTGATATATCTATTCCTTGATGGAGTCTTTAATATATTGATCAAGTTTTGATTCCTTGGAGATTAATTAGAGAAAAGAAAACATGAGTACTCTTAATTCCAAGTTTAATGCCTCTGATGGTGGACAAAAGGCAAGGGAGGGGTTGCTATCATGGTCATAATTCAAAGTTCATTGTCTCTGATGGTGGACGAGGCAAGGGAGGGGGTTGCGGTCATGCTCATGGTCACGGATTTTTCTCTTTTACATTATATTTAGGGAGTTCAAATCAATTTGAATGGAATCATTGTCATCACTAGGTATAATGGATTAAGTGTGATAATGGAAAAATGAAGTAATTATTTGTGAGAATTTGTTCTTGAATGAACATTAGGATCCATTTTATCATAGAGAAAAGTACATGCGTTAAAAACAACTCAATATTTCATGTGACATTCTTTATTTGTTAAAAAAAATTATATTTCTAATATTAATTACAACTGTAATTTGAAATAAAGCTTACATTAATTCTTAATTTTCTAATTGTGCATGGACATCATAAGAAACATTCACAATATAATATGAAGAACAAATGGTTACCTACTTCATATGCATTAAAAAATGCTTCTACTACATAATGTGAATTACAAGTGTAATCTTAATTGGATCTCTAATATATCGTAAACCATATTTTCATTTTATTTTTTAGTACTATTAAATGTTATTATGTCCTACCTCATTTTATGGTTAGGATTCTAATAAAAATATGCATTGTGCTATAGAATTAGTACTAACATGTAATATTGATATTTTTTTTAGAACACTATAGGTAATGACCATGAAGATGATGATATACACTATGTTTAGATTACATAATATATTAGAGACGATGATAATGGTGATGGTGATGGAGTTGGTGATGATTATGTGGATGGTATTATCAGGATGGTCAGGATGATGATCATGGAAATTATAATGAGGATGGTCTTGACTATGATTTTTGTGGTGCTAGCTAGCCATGTGTTATATTCTATATTTAGTTGGGATGTCTTAATATGGTAATCATACATTTGAAATTTAGCTGATTCAAATAATGATGATGATACTATCAGTACTATCTTGTTACTTTATTAATATGTTAAAAATTGCTTACATTCTTGTTATGAAGAATTATTGTGTATGATGAGATTCTTATTTTTTTATGGATGTTGTGAATTTACCTTAGAATAATGATATCTATGAAACATTTTTATTTGGAAATCAGACATTGACTTTTAGTAGATTTGATTAAATATGATGATGATATTATCATTCTTATCTTGTTTTATGTATATATTTAAAATTATCAACATTATTTTGATGGAGGATTATTATGTATGAAGATATTACTATTTTTTTTATGGATGTCGTGAATTTACCTTAGCATAATGGTGTTCACAAAATATTTAGATCTGATAATCACACATTTGAAACTTAGTTGATTTGATTAAAGATGATGACGATATTATTAGTATTATCTTGCTACTTTATATATGTGTTGAAAACTTTCAATGTTTCTTGATGGAGAATCATTATGTATGATGATATTACTATTTTTGGATGTAATGTTGTGAATTTACGTTGGAATAATGATATTTGCGATAAGTGTTCATTTAGTAGTCATATATGTATATTGAAAATTGTCAATGATATTTTGATGGCGAATTGTTATATATGAGGATACTACTATCTTTTTTATGAATATGGTAAATTACCCTTAAATTTTTTTACAAATATTAAGTTATCAATTTGAATTGTGATATCTTCTTAAATGTGTTATACATGACAATACCTCCTCATCATCTTGGAGGAGAATACTATGTTGCTGGTTGAAATACACATTTCTCATAAACTATATAAGACTATAATACAAGGTATGTACCATGAGGACCATGTTATCATAGTGTATAACAAATTGTCCCCTTTATTTAACTTTTGTTACCAAAATTCTCATTCAGCCACGAGGAAAAAATCTCGAGTTAACTAGAATTTGACACTCTTGTTCACTTTTGGAAACTCATATTGTGGAATGTGATCTCTTTATCCTCATCTTTAGCTTTTTCCTAACAAAGAAAAACATGCAAAAGCAGGAAAGAGCCATAAAGCATGGGGAATATTTTTCCTAAGCCCAAAAGCATCTAAAAAGTGGAAAAGGCCATTTTTATATGAGGAAACATTATTCACCCAAAATGTTTTGCCCAAATTGAACTAATGAGGAATTTGGGAAATATTCATAGCCTTCACTTTCCTATATATTGGAGGCTTGGCTATTGAGAAAATGATGGGAATTCTTGTATTGTCACGCTGTTGAGATCTATCTTGAGAGGGAGAGTTTTAGAGCTAAGAGTTGGGGGAGATGATACTACAACTACATCTGATGGTTGTAACTTTCCTCCAACTCCTTTATTAATATAGATCAATTGTTCTTCCTTTCATATGCTGCTATTCATTCTTTACTTATTCTATTTAACTAATGATTGTATGGGATTTTTGTTTATATTTATTTATTAATTCATATTTATATGTTTCTGATAGTTTCAATTATAAAGATATTGTGTTGTGAATGTTTCTTTTTTCTCTCTCTTATGTGTAGGACCAAGCTTTAGAGCTAACTAGGAGCACTTCCCAGCTACACTAAAAACTCCAAAAAGACCTGCATGCGAGGACTTACAGGAATTCCTTGTATTTTTCTTAATCTATGCACTACATATTGATCTACTAAGAATCCTGAGCCTTAGAACAACCTTTCTCTCAATCAATCTATCCTAGGTTTTCAGGATAAACTGAGAGGGTTTTATGTTCATCTAACCGTGCATTAAATCCTATAGAAAAATGATATTTCGAAACTATAATATGGTTCACAGTGTAATCAAAATTAGTAAAATGAACCCATAAAGGGGGTGATCAATGGAAATAAAAGTAAAACTCTAAACAAGAAGTCAAAAGTGCATGTAACCATGGATGCAAAATTGGGAGTAGAATTGTATGTTAAACTAGCCACCAAAACAAGATGCAAACAATGACACAAAAAGGCTTTTAAAGTAGAATTTAAAAAGGGTGCAACACTAGACACAAAGAAGGGAAAAAAATAGGGCATACAACAGGATACCAAATTGGTCGCAAATAAGGATGCAAAAATGCAGACTAAAATGAGGATGCAAAGAATAGTGTAAAATTAGGATGTAAAATTGGGTGCAAAAAGGATGTAAGAAAAGACAAAAAACAAGATGAAAAATGGGACTAGAAAAGGGTGAAACCAAGGATGCCAAAAATGATGCATAACTAGATGAAAACCGAAACTAAAATCTAGGTGCAAAATGAGATGCAAATGTGGACACAAAATGTGGCATAAAAAAGGATGAAAATTTGGATGTCAAAAAGGATGCAAAATTAGATACCAAAAAGCATGCAAAATTGGACATAAAAAAATGGTGCAAAATTAGGCACAAAAGTAGAAAAAATTGTTCAAAAATTTGCAAAAAAATGGCTCAAATTTGGATGAAAATTGAGATGCAAAATTAGGTGTAAAAATTGATTCAAAACATGGTTCAAAAACAAATGCAAAAGTAGACATAAAAAATGGCTCAAAATTGAATGTAACATTAGACACAAATTGGGATGGAAAGGTGGACGCAACACATGGTTCAACATAGGATGAAAATTTAGATGCTCAAAAGGATGCAAAATTGGATGCAGGAAATGGTGTTAAAAATTATGCTAAATTGGATGCAACAAATTATGCAAAATTGGATAAAAAATATGGTGCGAAATAGGATGCAAAAAAGGAAGATAAATAAAACACAAAAGTGGATGCAAAATTTGGCACTAAATTAGATTCAACATATGGTGGAAATTTGGATGCAAAAAATGGTGTAAAAAAAGGCACAAAAATAGATGTAAAAATAAGTACAAAATTAGAAGCAAAAAATGGCATAAGACTAGATGCAAAAACTGACACAAACTGGATGCAAAAAAAGGCACTAAAGAAGATGCAAAAGATGTTGTTAAACTTGATGCAAATTATGACACAAAACTAGAAGTAAATAATGGCACAAAACAGGAAGCAACAAATTATGCAAAAAATGGCACAAAACTAGAAGTCAAACCAAATGCAAATATTGGTGTAAAGTATGATGCAAAATTTGGCGTAAAAATGGATGCAAAATTTGGCGGAAAAAAGGATGCTTTAAAAATTGTACAATACAGCCAGATTTAGCGCCAAGCTACTCATCCCAATTGAGAAAAAATGCACTAAAATGTGGTTCTAAATCTGGCGGAAATTGCCTGTTTTGTTGTAGTGTGTGAAAAGCCTCACATTCGACTAAGAGCCTCCAATTGATTGCACAATAAGGAATTTATGTGGTTTCATACCCCACATAAAAACGTGTGTGATGATCTTCACATACCTTGAAGTCCAATGCTGCGACCTCACTCTGACAATTTGCATCTCTTACTCTATCTCGACTAACATCTTAGCATCATAACATAACAATATCATCATGATGACCTAAATTTCATGTAATGACCTCATGATGCATGTCTGAACTATTATACATGCATAACCATAACCATGACGATGCATGCATAGTAACATATAGACACTGACATGCATAAAAATTGCATATACAACCAACATGCATTCATGAAAAACACATCCCAAGAAAAACATCATCAACTTCCACCTCTCAACGCAACTATAACATTGAACATTACCATGCATACATAATAAGCACATAGACAACTAACATGCATTCATGATAAACACATTCTGCCCATCTAGTCCAAGGTTCAGACCATGCTCTGATAGCACTATGTAACCCCCATCCACCTGTAGAAAGTTTTGAATAATATGACACTTATTCACAGAGATTATCCTGATCATACACTATTTGCATAATCATGCACAATACATAACCTCCTCTACATTGATCATCAATTTAGCAGTATTAATAAAACATCACATGTACACAGTGAAGCATCAATCACACATATCAACACATTATGTCACTGGGGAAAGCATCTCACTAAAAACCCCAAACTATCTGTATATTATATTGATTGAGAACATGTAACAATACATAGTACAATACTCCTTACAAGTACTCAGTACTATCTCCACCTGTTACACACAAACTAGCTCAGATCTGAATCAATCACAGGTTCAAATCTCCTCCGTTGCTTGCCTGCCTCCACTACGCAATCCTGCATGAGAATAGATGAGAAAGGCTGATCCAAACTCGTATATCCCTTGTGTTGCACTATGCAATCCTCATTGGCAATCTCAATCCACTGATTGTGCAAATATCATGTACAACTATAGTCACAACTGACAGCTGTCTTGCCTTTTCACTCACCTCTAACACTTGTCTCCACTGAACTGTCCATGCACTGAGTTAACTGCTGTATTCTTTAGTTGATTTATGAGTTAATAATTAGTCAATTAATTAATAACTTATTCACACCATTCATCAGTTAGTCTATTGATCAATTAGACTAAATACAACTAGTTCAACTATGTCAAACTAAACACAACTCCATTAACTGCTCATCCAACTCCACAGAACTCAATCACTGAAGTTCTAACTGAATTCCTTCATGCAATAGCTCAAGTAACCCATAATAACCACGTCTTTCCTTCTGGCAGCTGCATGTGCCACATCCGTAGCTCGAACTGAAGTGCTCCAGGAGAATAATATAATGTTTATAGTCCAAATATTATTAAGAGCTAATAATATTTGACTATTCTATTTTTAGCCTGGCAGT
>APFE030587742.1:0-38578 GCA_000404065.3 Pinus taeda | reverse complement strand
CTGCCTGAAGAAATAAAATGTAAACACTTTCTGAATAATAGATCTAATGATCAATCCTCGCTTTGATATCCTGTAGAAATCTCTTCTACAAATCAACCAGCTCTGATACCATGTAGAAATTTTTGAATAATATGACACTTATTCACAGAGATTATCCCAATCATACACTATTTGCGGAATCATGCAAAATAAATAATGTCCTCTACATTGATCATCAATTTAGCAGTATTAAGAAAACATCACATGCACACAATAAAGCATCAATCACACATATCAACACAGTATGTCACTGGGGAAAGCATCTCATTAAAAACCCCAAAATATCTGTATATTATATTGATTGAGAACATGGAACAATACATAATACAATACTCCTCACAAGTACTCAGTACTATCTCCACCTGTTACACACAAACTAGCTCAGATCTGAATCAATCACTGGCTCAAATCTCCTCCGCTGCGTGCCTACCTCCACTGCGCAATCCTGCATGAGAATAGATGAGAATGGCTGAACCAAACTCGTATTTCCCTTTTGTAACACTACGCAATCCTCATTGGCAACTCAATCCATGCATGTGCAAATCTCATGCACAACTATAGTCACAACTGGCAGTTGTCTTACCCTTTCACTCACCTCTAACACTTGTCTCCACTGAACTGTCCATGCACTGAGTTAACTGATGTATTCTTTATTTGATTTACGAGTTAATAATTAGTCAATTAATTAATAACTAATTCACACCACTCATAACTTAGTCTATTAATCAGTTAGACTAAATACAACTAGTTTAACTAAGTCAAACTGAACATAACTCCATTAACTGCTCATCCAACTCCAAAAAACTCAATCACTAAAGTTCTAACTGAAGTCCTTCATGCAATAGCTCAAGTAACCCATAAGAACCATGTATTTCCTTTAGGCAGCTGCATGTGCCACATCCGTAGCTCGAACTGAATTACTCCAAGAGAATAAGATAATGTTTATAGTCCAAATATTATTAAGAGCTAATAATATTCGACTGTTCTATTTTTAGCCTGGGAGTCTAAAAATAGACTTTACCCATATGTCTAAAAATAGAAGTCCGTCTATTTTTACCAACATGACCAATCATCCACAAATAGCATCATGCAACGCATAGGCCATGATCCATATGTCTAAAAATAGACATAGTCTAAAAATAGACTTTGCGCCAAAAATAGCCTACGGGACCACTTACTGAAGGCGACTTCTTTTCACTAAGCTCCATCATCTTGCTGCATTTTCGACACATCCTACATTATCCTATCTAACTGACCCACCAGGGTAAACATCTGATTAAGAGTTAATATGATATGATTCAACTTCCCATGTATAGTTAAGGAAGTAAAACCAACAAGACAACACCAATATGACCTTCCTCAGAAGCTACAAAACCTTAAGGTGCTAGCCAACCCCTCCAGGTGTCCAACCCATGAGACAACGTGATGTTATGCTGAACCAGACCTCTAATCACTCCCATGACAATCCTTCCATGCAACTGAGACCCTTCAGTCACTCCCACAACAAGGCATCTATACAGCTATAGCTTTTTTCAGGCAGTTTTGTGCCAATGACCTTGAATTATGAGCCACTTTTCCAAGGCTAGGACTCAGGACTTTATCCAGAACTTCATGAAACTTCTAGAAATGGTAAATAACTATGAAATAAGGTTACTAATTCAAACACTTGAACAAGAAATTTACCTGATGCCTACTATCCATGAAATGTATTCCGTCAAACATAGCATAAACATGTAATGTACATGTCATAAATACACATCTCAACATAAGGGTCTCATACTTACCTGAGAATCATCAAGAAGGATTGATGCATCCTCATAATAGCTGCAAGGTCATCGATTATGTCACGCATTCATTAACATTTCATCTAATAATTAAAACATGATGAAATCCATAACTCAAGTCTATCATAAGATATGCTTATAACCAACAAATAACTAGAGAAATGCCAATGATGAAACCATCATTAAAGAAACATAATAGAAAGCACATTTACTGATGAGATACCAAAGGAAAAAGGATCTTATATTGACATAGGAAAATCCAACCAAGTCAAGCACTTCCATGTACCACCTGACCATATATTGAGTTAAACCAAATCTCTCTTTCAACCAATCACCCTCGTTCCATATTCCAAGCATGAATGTAGGATCTCATGGAATAAACCAAGAACACCAAACCAAAGCTTCCAAATGCCAAATCACCTCAACCCTTAACCAGTCATTCCATCACACAGTCGGACATCACTATCTTTACCGTATCTATCTCCACACAAGCTATCGATGGCTCTAGAGCGTTTGTTCTAACCAAGGCTTCCAGGATTAGTAACTCAACCCACAACTGATGTCAGGATTCGAAGCATTTGTCAAAGAAATTCTTGCAAGACTAGTAACTCAACACACCAAGGGATCCACAACATTTTTCCAACCAAGGATTCCAAGATTGGTAACTCAACCCAAGATCTTATAGGGCTTCTAGAGCGTTTGTCCAACCAAGTCTCCAAGAACTAATAATTCAACCCACAACCATAAGGAACATGAGCACTAATCAGAAAACAAAATTGAAACCCACAACACCATGGCTATCTATAAATGGAAAGGCTAGGAAAAACTAGTGTCAATCTAGGCAATCCTCAATGCCAACAACATATCATAATCAATAAACCACATGCATGTTGCATGCATGCAAAACTAGCAAGGAAACCATACATGAAACTCGATACCTACAAAGAAAACTCGATGTAGCTGATGATACCACTATCCCCTTGCAATTTCTTGCTCGTTTTTTCCTTCTTTCTCTAAATCCCAAGTATGCCACAAGACTCCAAGAGTTCTCCAAGAAAACTCTAAGTATGCAAAAGCATGAGAGAGAGAATAGAGTAGAGAGCTCCAAGCTAAAACTGACAAAATCTAACACTAAAAAAAACCATTAACTAATCCTTAGAACCCTTTCTATCATTCAGGCCTATATTTTCTTCATTTCCCTTATTTTTTCATTCAATTTCCTCCTCATGCAAATTTGTGACCTTTCACTTTCATTTTCTCCTATTTTCCTTTATTTTCATAAATACAATTCTAATTAATGCCCCTTTTCCTTTTCCATTGCCTTTGTCATTTTAATTAGCCATACTAAACTAAATGAACATCCACTAGGATGTTTTTCCCACCATTCAACTTGGAATATGTGTCCCATGACCTTGGTCTTATATTTTTTACATGATTTTTTAATTGGGGTTGTTACGACATTTGTCAATATGACATTTTCTTTAATTAATTAATTTGAAATAAATAAATTAAAATACGATAACTAACTTGGAGATAAATATTAATCTTTTATTTTTGAATGTTACCATGAATATATGACCATATTCCATAGATATTAAACCTCTAACATCTACCTATTAATTACTAATAATTAAATTTAAATGTGGAAAGTGTATTCTGAAATAGACATGTCTATGTGCTTAATTTAACAAATATGTATATTTCTTTCTGTTTAGACATTATTTTATTATATAGAAGATAATTTATTTTATTTTAAAAGGACACATGTCAACTCCAAGTTAATCATGGAAGGAATTACACATCTCCCTCATAGTACAAAAACTCACCATGAAATTTGAAGAATTGACGTTTCTAACATTTTACAACATTTTAATTGAACTTAATTGTAATTAAGTAAGCAAGTTAAGAAGTTACCAAAAACTACTTGAGTTACTAATAAGTATTATTGCCATCATTAGAGAATCATTTATTTTTTTAATGAGTAGGATTTGTATTAAAATTTGCATTGGGAAGTCACTCACGAAGCGAGTTATAACATTTATGCTTAAGCTAATTGCATTTTCAAAAAACTAAGAGACCAACCTCCTCCCAATAGGAGCAAGGAGGAAAATATTCCTATACTAAGTCTTTTGGTTTCTATTATTACTATTACAAAAGAGTAGGAATAATTCCTAAAAATTTGCTTAAATAGAAAAATATAGAAACAATACATTTTTATAAATTGCTAGAGGATGGCCTTCTACTTGACCTACAAATGTCAAAATCAGAGTTTTCTACCATGATATTTCTTTCTTCTTCTTATCGATGGGGAGGAACATTTCTTTTTAAGTACAATTGAATAGGAAATGAAGAAGAGGAGGATATTTTCTTAGCCACGTTAATATCTTTTCCATCTTTCAATACAAATATCTCTATGTAAATCTTTCCTGGCATTGTCGAAGGAGTCCAATCTAGATGTTATTCATCATTCAAGTTAGGAGGGACTTTTGGAACAAAGTTGTTTGGTTGATCCACTTGTGCCTCAAAATTCTCACTTTCTTCTTTAGAAGCATTCAAGGATTGAAAATCATTTTCAAAGAAGGGATGATGCTTAGGATCAACCTTGATAGTTTGATTTTTTTACTTCCTTTCTTCTTATGTTTCCTTTTAACGAGAGTGAATCCTTTCTTGTTTTCTACTTTCTCTAGAGGAGGTGATGGAGTTGAGGAGATTTCAGAAGCTAACTATTTTGGACAATGTTTCGCAAAGTGTCCATACTTTCGCCATAGATTACAGTTGAAAGGAACCTATTCCTAATCTAGAGCCTGAAGATGAGACCACCCATCCAAATTGAGTTGAATTGCCTCAGGGAGGCCTTTGGAGAAATCTATTTCAACACAAATTCGGGGGCACAAAAGTTATTCTCGTGGTCCATATCACATGTGATATATTTTCCCATCTTACCGCCTATGCCCTTAAAATTTTCTTCACCCCAGCAAAGGAGAGGGAAAAAAGGTAATCTCATGCACACAGGGGTAGATGAAATTTCCATCAATCGATTAAATTCTAGATACTAATCAATGATATAAACGAAGCTCTAGTGCCCATGAAATAGGGATCTGATTTGTAGATTTGGCCTCTATCTTCCTGTTTTTCAAAGAGAAATAGATAATATCCATTTATGCCATGGAAGATGTTCCTAGGATCATAATTTTCCCAGTTGTCAAATACCCAGTCTTTAACAACTTCAAGACTTGATCACAAAATAGTGGACTTTCCTAGTAAACCTTTTTGCTTAAAGAATACCACATTCTCTTTTGTTGAGAAGAGAAACCCCAGATCCAAAGATGGATTTAATTATGCTTTCTTCACAAATTTATTTAGGTTTCTTATTGTACCTACATGAAGCACACATCCAATAAAGCAACCCAAAAACCCTCATAACAGTCACTAGATGGCAAGAAACTTATAGCAACAAAAAGCTCAGATCTTTGCGTAGACTACATTTGATCTACACTTCAACATGATAGATCTAAGCTCCCTCGAAAACATTTTTTCTGAACAACTAGTTAAATGAGCTCATATATGAGATCGAGATGGAAGCGAAGGTGCCAAACAACTCATATCTTGTTTGTAGTAATTTTTTTCCATCATTAGAGTATTTTAATACTTGATATGTAATGAAATACTATCTCCCTCATATTTTTTCTTATCTTAATTTATTTTAATCGAATCTTCCCTTAATTGTTAATATTTTCATCTAATTTTTTGGAAAATATTTTTAGTTTCAACTTCAATAGGATCCAAATCCCAGTGTTAATAAACACTTACCATTCAATCCGCCTTAAGCATGGATATCAATGGGACTCATGATATAGTTTTGGGAATGAAAAATGAAAAGATGCAGAGTTTTCTGAGTAAGTTCATTGTGCTGAGTGCGAAAGACCTTTCCACTCCACACAATTAACTTTCTTTGCAGTTTGAACCAGACATAGGCTATATGCATTATCGGATCACACCATCTTTTGATGGGTGGTATCTTCTTTCTCTTTGTATTATGTATCTTTTAAATTGAATGTCAAAATGATAAAGATTTTACATTTTTCATTTTTGTATTAATGTGTTCGATCATGGACAAAAGCTTGACAATGAAATCTAAACTTGTGGAGTTACATTATGTCTATCACTATTTTTACACTGCCTTAATCACTTAATTAAAAATGGATATAAAAACTATACTAAATAAAATCTATTAATATTATTTAATTAATATTATTATTTTTTTAAATAAAATGCACATCAAAAAAACAACTTAATATGTTTTTATTTTCAAAAATAATTAAAAAATAAATTATCACTGAATTCTTCATAAACACATAAGTAAAATCTATAATATTTATTAAAACACCTAAACACAACCTCAGCCTCTATATTCTATATGAATGAATAGATATTCAACATCCCACCAAAATATCAAAATATTAAACTATTGCACAAATCATTAATATTAAAAAAAAAAACTTTAATATTATTTTATTATAGCTACCATCATAATGTATATCATCACACAACATAGATGACCAATTATTCCACCAAAATTATTCCATTTTCCAATGAATAGATTTAATAAAACTATAATATAATTATATATTATATATATTATATAAATAAAATAATATAATTTAATAAATGTTTTCCGTGAAACTTAGCTTGTTTAATAATAAGATATATATATATAAATAATAATAATAATAAAATTATTATTTAATAAAATTATTAATATAATTATATTATTTTATATTTATAACAAATAAATAATATTAATATAAAATGGTTTTATCATGTTGTTTTTTTTAAGAGTTAGTTTAGTAATTTCCTACCTTTATTTATTTCATAGCTTGATTCATCATTCTAGTCCTGAACATGAACCTCTCTGGTGGATTCGAAACGCATTGACGAAATTACTTCTGTGATTATTCCCCATAAAAAACTTTTAAAATTAATAATTCTTTTTATAAATAATGTTATTAACCCACTTCATCAAAATATAATATAAATGATGATAAAACCTTGAATTTTCTCATTATAAACTAAAATTACACCAATAATACTAAAGATAAGCCTATGATACATGCACTTTAATATATTTATTTACTTCGAATTTAAATCCAAATCCAAGCAGTTCGCTCATACCAACATGCAAGTATTTATCCGTATTAGAAAGCCTGAAAAGTAGTATTTTTATTTAAATATGTTTGAACATTTCTGATGGTTGAAAGTATGGCATAAAATAATACAAGGGAGGCTTTTCAAAACTTTAGCAACTGCAAAATGAGGTGGACTCTTCATAGTAAGTTTATAAAGTAGAATTTAGTCGACAAATTTCTAACCAAAATAACTAAAAGTTAGACTACCATATTAGTTTAGTTGCGTAAGAAAGGACACCTTTAACTAAGGACACACTGGACTAATCTATACAAAAAGTGACTGCAAAACGAGAGATATGGAGAACATTATTTTTAGAGGGAACAATTATAAACGGAACAAATTACCGCATTAAGAACATGAACTATGAACATGCAGAAGACTATACAGTAGAGACGCGATTATGAAGATGAACTATGAACATGCAGAAGACTATATAGTATAGTAAAAATAAAATATAAACTGAAGCTTTTAGTTTCCTTCCTCCTCGAGGACTCAGACAATTTTGTGAATAACACTAGTCAATGATAATGACTCGCCAACACGGGAATTTCGATAAATAATGTAAAAAGGCATAGCATTGATACTTGCTGCTGCTTCCGTTATCAATTGAATTAGTGTTTGAATCAAACACTATAGTTTTTAGTTATCATTTGAATTAGTGTTTAAATTAAACATTATGGAACGTTTTACCCGACTTAATCTCATCTCAATATCATCAAGATTATATAGGATGACAACCTTAGTATTATGATGACAAGAGTGTAGGCTCACCCAGACGCAGAAGGATAGCTTAATTATAGGACATAAAGTTATTGTGGAGAAATAGAAGGCAGGTAAGTGACATCCTTTGTAATCTCACCGTGGTAATTGCACCGCAATTGTGACAATTTTGGAAGACCAAGGTTGGAAAAGTGGAAATCTAGTTTCAAAACCAAATGAAAAATGGGTCAGAATTCCAAATCTCACCAACAAGCATTGGAAAATTAAATGAAACTCTAGATGCTTGTAAAGTTGTCAGGAATAAAACAACCACATGTTCGAAGGACCCAATTTTCAAACATTTAAATTGGGAGGACTTATACATGTGAACCCTGTATCTAAAGGTGAAGGTGTTAGAAATATTTAGTAAATTTAATTTTCGTTTTCGCCAAGGGGAGAGGCAGAGAGTTATAACTCTCGTGAAACTTTTTCGCCAAACTAGGTTCATACACTGCGACACAGATTTCGTGCCTTTGCGCACCACGAAGTTAATTTCCCAGACTTCGATTTTGTGCACCTCGGAACTATTCCAAAGACTTAATGAATACTCACAGTAGAAATAACAAGATAGGTTTGGAGAAACACACTAAAACTTAGTATTCATTTCTTAAACATGAAAATACATCTATATGAGACTGCAGCTCATTTACAAAATAAAATAAATTTTTACAGATTTAAACCTACGCGGAGTAACACACAGTGAAACAAAGTAACTAACTGTTGCTTTCATGCACCCACCAAAAATTGCTCCACCATTTTCTCCACAGAGACTTGCGCTCTTTTCTTACTTCTTACTCTCTAACCTCTCTACACAGTCTAACCCTTACAAAATGACTTTTACATTCATATAGAACTCAACATACACTTTTACATTTAATTCATGACATAGCGAAATTAATTTTGATGTTGTTGTTGAGTGTGATCAGAGTCTTGGAGGTGTTTCTAGAGTGTGGTTAAGGTTTTTGAATTAATGCTTGCCCATATTTGTTTACCTAAGTACATAGCTTCTTTAAATGTCTTTGCTGGGTTTCTAAATGGTTCGCGTTTGACTTCAAACCTTCTATCTTCACGCTGAGACGCAACTTGCAAAAATGTCTTCTAACATAGACGCAACGTGCAAAAGTGTCTAACATGTATGGCTACAAAAGTCTCTGACATGTATGGCTGCTATCGGGTTGTTTATTGCAGTGATTGGGAATATTATTTCTAACACTCCCCCTTAATCACAACAGCCGCCATTAACAATTTCCAAATAGTTTCTGAGATAAACAAAATTTTCTCCTACTAATGGCTTTGTGAAAATATCAGCAAACTGTTCTGGTGACCTGCAGTGCTGCAACACAATTTCATCATTGTTAATCAACTCTCTAATAAATGATATTGAGCATCAATATGCTTGGACCTTTTGTGGAAGACAAAATTCTTTGACAATGCAATTGCTGAGGAGTCGTCACAGAAAATAGTTGTCGCACCCTCTTGGTCATGACGAAGATCCCTCAACATCCTTCTAATCCAAACTATCTGACATGATGTTGTTGTTGCTGCGACATATTTAGCTTTTGTTGTTGACAGTGACACTATTGGATGCTTCTTGGAGGCCCATGAAATGGCTCTGAAACCTAAATGAAAAACATATCCTGATGTGCTCTTTCTGTCATCGACATTGCTTGTGCAATCACTGTCAGTGTAACCAACCAGCCTGAAATCACTAGTTACTATGTACAAAACACCATACTGTTTTGTCCCATTGGCATACCTCAGAATCCTTTTCGCTGCTTGCCAATGTGTCTCCTTGGGTGTCTCTATCAACCGCAACACCAAACTTACTGCATACATTATATTCGACCTAGTGGCGGTTAAATACATTAGGCTACATATCATGCTTTTGTATAATGTCGGATTGACATTGTTGGTGCAATCGTCTTTGCTTAACTTCAACCCTATGACAGTTGGAGTTGGTGTGGACTTACTATTCTGCATTTTAAACCTCTCCAAAATTTCTGCCACATACTTTGCTTCAGAGATAAAAATGCCATTTTCTGTTTGCTTCACTTCTATACCCAAAAAATATCTTAGCAATCCCAAGTCAGTGATTTGAAACTCACTCTTAATTACATGTTTAAAATTAGCGATGAGGAAATCATCACTCCTTGTAAAGCTCAAATCATCTACATATAAGATGACAATGAGAATCTTACCTTCACTTTCTTTGATGTAAAGAGTAGGCTTACTCTCACATTTGTTGAAACAATTGTTCAACAAGTAAGCATCTATCATGCTGTACCATGTGCGCGGTGCTTGCTTCAATCCATAAAGAGCTTTCTTCAACCGATATACTTTGTCTTCTTGTCCTTCAATCTCATAACCAAGCGGTTGCGTGACATACACTTCCTCTTTCAACACTCCATTCAAGAACATTGACTTTACTTCCATCTGATACACTATCCATTTATGCTGCGCGGCAATTGCCACAACTGTGCGCACTGTCTCCATCTGCGCGACTGACGCAAACGTATTTGCATAATCTATTCCATGTTGTTGTTTGTATCCTTTGACAACCAGCGTTTCTTTGTGCCTTTCAATCTTTCCCTCAATGTTGCTTTTGGTCTTGTAGAACCACTTTAGCCCAATAACATGTTTTCCTCTCAGAAGGCTCACTAACTCCCATGCATCATTCCTTTCTATTGCTTCTATTTCTTTCTTCATTGCCGCAACCCATTTTTCTTCTTTGACTGCATCTTCAAAGTGGATTGGGTCATCTACATGGCAAAATAATGCAAATAAGGAATTCAAACTTTCGCCACTATCATCTTCATTTTGCTCATAAATTTCATTTAAATTTCTGAATGTTGGCCTTCTTGTGCTCGCTGAAGATAGACTTGATATTCACTTGGTGTCACGCTTCGTGGTGTGCTTAGTGAAGCACTTGCTTCGTTGCATGAAACTATCATATTATTTGTTGATGGCGTTGCTTGTTGCGCTTGAATAGGAGTAGAGGGAGTCACTGTTGAGGAATTACTTGCTACTGTTAATTCCTCTTTGTCCTCATGTGGTATGCATGCTTTGACATTGATTGACTTTTCTAAACTTCTATCCCATGCTTCCTCTTCTATGCACTGCACATCTTTGCTAATTATGACATTCTTGGTTAATGGATTGTAGAGTTTGTATGCCTTGGATTCATCACTCTATCCAACAAATATGCATTTATCCCCCTTGTTGACCAACTTCTTTCTCAACTCATCTGGGACATGTGCATAAGCCACACATCCAAAAACTTTCATGTGAGTGACACTATGCTTTCTTCCACTCCATGCCTCTTTAGGAGCAATGGTCTGAACATTTTTGGTTGGACATATATTCAAGATATATGTTGCACAAGTGACAACTTCAGCCTAATAGTCATTTGGCAAATGCTTTGCCTTCAACATACTCCTTTTTGTCTCCATAATGATCATATTCTTCCTTTCTGCCACACCATTTTGCTGCGGTGTATATCTTGTTGTAAATTGCTTATGAATTCCATGTTCCTTGCAAAATCGAAGGAAGTCATTTGAGATGTATTCTCCACCTCTTTTTGTCCTAAGGACTTTGATGAAATGTCTACTTTGCTTTTCAACAAGAGCCTTGTATTAGCGAAAGCACTCAAACACTTCACTTTTCTGTTTTAGGAGAAAGACCCATGTCTTCCTTGTGTAGTCGTCTATGAAGGTCAGTACATAGTGACTGCCACCAATTGATGGTGTCTGCATCGGTCCACATAAATCTAAGTGGACAATCTCCAAAAGTGCCTTTTCCCTCACTAACTTTCCTGTTGGAAATGTCTCTCTATGTTGTTTGCCCAAGATACATCCTTCACATATGCTATCTGGTTTTTCTATGAGTGGTAAACCCTTCACCATGCCTTCCCTATGTAGTAAATCCAAACCTCCAAAGTTGAGATGTCCAAATCTCAAGTGCCATAACCAGTTTTCATCTTTTACCTCTGCTTGAAAGTTTACTTGTGTGACAGCTCCCCGTTTTCTTTCATTTTCTTGTGAGTTCATAGATAGTTGTGCTTGTGCACCTTCTTTCTGCAAGTCTGATATTATTTTCAGGGGAAGCATTCTATTGTCTTTGATCTGAACCTTTGCAATCAACTCTCTGGTTGGATGCCTATCCAAAATTGTGCACACATCATTTTTTAAGAAGACATTGTAGCCTTTTTGCATGAGCTATCCAATGCTCATGAGATTATGTTTCAGACTGGGGACAATGTAGACATCAAAGATGTATTTCTTCTCCCCCTTCTTTGTTAGGATATTAACTCTTCCTTTTCCCATGATAGAAACTTTGCAATCAGTCCCTAATGTCACTTCAGATTTCACACTTTCATCTAGATCGTAAAACATTTCTATGTTTCCTGACATGTGGTTGCTACACCCTAAATCTAGATACCATATATCACTCTACTTTTCTTGTGCTACATTACAAGCTAGAAACATGCTATCATGGTTCTGATTTTCTCTTGTGAAATTTAGACTTGGTTTGTTACTAATATCATATTGCTTTTCTCCACATTCATTTGCATAATGACCATACTTCTTACAGTAATGACATTGAACTTGAGATTTATCATACCTCTGACCTTGTGCTTGATTTTGGCTTGGGCTTTGACTTGGATTTTGATCGCTGTCTCTCCCATTTGAGCTTGAAGGGTTTCTTCTTCCACCTCTGTGTGGGCTTCTTCCTCTTCCTCTAGCATATGATCTTCACTGCCTCGAGCTTGACCAAATGATACTTGTGTGTTGAAGGTATGCTCCAATGAGGAGCTTGCTGCTCTATTCAGTCTATGTTCATGAGAAATTAGTGATGCATTAAGCTCATCCAATGTGAACTGTGAGAGATCTTTTGTCTCTTCCATGGCCACAACAATGGCCTCAAACCTCGCTGGCAGAGTTCTCAAAACTTTCTCAACTATCTTCTTTCCTCAAGTGTCTCACCATGAGACATGATTTGAGTAACCAACCCACTTACATGTGCAAAAAACGAGTCTATATTATCAGACTCTTTCATACAAAGTGTTTCAAAATCTCTCCTCAACGTTTACAACTTTGTTGTCTTGACTTTTGCCATGCCTTGGTAGGCTCTCTAGAGGATGTCCCATGCTTGCTTGGACTTCGCTGAAACCCTTGGGAAAATACTTTCATGAACTGCTTGAAATATATAAAACAAGGCTTTTGAATCCTTCTTCCTGTTGTCCCTTAACACATCTCTTTCTGGTTGAGCTAAGGCATTGTATGTCGATGCATCTGCTCGTTTTTTAAAACCATTTTCCACCAAATCCCAAATGTCCTGAGAAGAAAATAGGGCTGCATTGTAATATCCCAATAATCATAATTTTTCCCATTAAAATGAGGTATTTGAGGATTAGTCAAACTTGTGCTTGATGTTGCTATTTCTGAGGGTAAAAGCAAACTTTCTACCTGCTAGTAAATATGTTAAAAACAATGCACCCTCAAAAACAATTTTTACTGTTACTAAAATCACTTGTTTTTACACTAACAGAAGAGTTTAACATGCTCCGATACCATGTTAGAAATATTTAGTGAATTTAATTTTCACTTTTGCCGAAAGTAAACACATAGAATTATAACTTTCAAGAAGCTACTTTCGGGAAACTAGGTTCACGCACCGTGAAACATAGGCGCCACGTGCCAGCCATGCAAGTGTATGGCCAAGTTCGCGCGCTGAGGGCCACCAAAGTCTGCCAACAGAAAAAAACCACGCGTATGATAAGATAACATAGTAAGATAATCGCAGTGTTATAAAACGCTTGCCGAGAGGCGGTTAACACGCTCGCCGGAAAGCGGTTGTCGGACAAGCACCCCATTCGGGAACCTAAAAAGTAATATCAACGGAATCGTGTGAACTAAGTCCTAAAATCCCTTAGTTTGTAAAATTGGTCTTTAGGCAAAGTAGTTGATCCATAAAAGAAATTGAAAATTTCTAAATTCCCGCGTTTATTTTTAAAATATTCAATATTAAAATTTGAAATAGAAGATGGAAATTTAAAAATTAATTAACCATTTTGCCCCCTGGAAAGCTCTGCGACAGCTTCCTTTTTGTCCACAACGTGCCAGCGCCGGCCGGCACATTAAGTAGTAGTGACTGGGTTGAAGTTTTGGGCGAAGCCATATTTCCCAGGTTATTAGGTTATTAACGAACGATGGGTGTATATGCCCATTGTTCCCATGTTAAATGGTGAGTGTATATGTCCATTGTTTGATTTCGGCTTTCGTAGGCATATACATTAGCAGTTCATTAATGACCCGATAATATAGGATTTATTGGTCCCCGAAGTTTTGTGCGTGGCCAAAATACAAGTACTATCGGTATCGGTATCGGTATCATATATATATATATATTCTCTTTTCTTTCAGATATATGTAAGTAACTTTTTCATGTACAGCAGAGAGGTGGGGTTCCGTTTGTGTGCCATCCACTATTGGCATTGACAGCTGTGCTGCGTTAGCAATTTTTCGTACGTAATCGCTAATTCTCCGCAATGTAAACGCTGAGCATGGCCTGGAAAGAGTCCTGATTGATGAGTTGGAGACATCCAGGGCTAAACCGCGTCACAGCCAATCACTTGTACACGGGCTGCAATTTTTAATGTATATTTGATTTCTGTTGATCGTTCCCAGATTTCGACTACCTACGCCCACAGTTATAATCAAAGCCTCCCCTGCATGGTTCATGAGCGAGAGTCGTCATGGGATAAACCGCTTGACAGCGTACCCTGCCTAGCTGGATTACAATTTTTAATGTATATTTGATTCCTTTCAGATATGTTCATGATTTGGACAGCCTACAAAACAATCACACTTATACCCTTCCTATATAATTGTCCAGACATAACCCATCTGCAAACAAGTTCTTCAATCCTTATTCATTCTGTTGCAAACCCAAATCAAATAGGCAGTCAATTAGATTAGTTTGCCACTGTTGTATCCTCAATACTTATCCAACAATATATCATCAATGGAGGCTCCAAATCTATCTGGCTATCTCCATCTAGTTCTTATGATTGTTATAATATGCAGTACTGGTATATATCCCACAGTCCATGCAAACTTTTACAATGATATAGATATATTATGGGGTTATAACAACGTCAACATATTCGACAACGGAGAGGAATTGCAACTTTCTCTCAATAATGCTTCAGGTATTTTAACGTTATTGAGATATAACTGTATTGTTAGCTTTTTATTGCTTTATGTTTGTGTGATAATATACTATCAACCATAGAATAACAACAGATATTTTTTGGGTATTGTTTAATTAGGCTCGGCATTTCAATCCAAAGCACAATTTTTGTTTGGAAGCGTCGATATGTTTATGAAGCTCGTGCCCAAAAATTCTGCTGGAACGGTTACAACATTCTATGTAAGATAAATTTGCGAAATTTATATTCAATAATATTCCAATATTGATGTAAAAGGTTTTTCGGAATTTTCAAATATTAATTGATTGTAAATTTTGAGAATATTTTAGCATATGATATGCAATATGGAGAATAGTGAGAAAAAATTTGGGATCCATTGATTTCACTCAACTCCTATCCATTCGATATAGAAATCTATAAATCAATATAAAATTACCTTAAAATTCATACCATTCTCACTATTATAATGTTCTCTAACGAATGGAGAAAATACGCTGCAGTTATCATCGACAGGCGACAGGCACGACGAAATTGATCTTGAATTTCTAGGAAATGTTTCTGGTCAGCCATATATTCTCCATACAAACATCTATACAAATGGTTCAGGTAATAGGGAGCAGGAATTCTATTTGTGGTTCGATCCAACATCAGAATTTCACAATTACTCGATTCTCTGGAATCCGCAGCAAATTGTGTAAGCTATCTCTTTCTCTGAACCTGCTTTAATGTTTTCTTCTATTATGATGGATCCAACTTACATGATATCTTCGTTTCAGGCTTTTTGTAGATGGGCTGCCTATCAGAGTGTTTGGAAACAATCAAGACATAGGTGTGCCTTACGCCAACGGGCAGGCGATGACAGCGTACTCCAGCATATGGGACGGAGATAGTTGGGCAACTCAAGGCGGGCGGGTGAAAATCGACTGGTCTTACTCACCCTTTGTGGCTTCGTACAGAAATTTCACAGCAGACGTATGTGAATGGACAGGCAGTGGCAGCTCCTCCCAGTGTTGGGCTAATATTCCCTGTAACTGGTGGAATCAGGCAGCTTATGAGAGCTTGACCTATGCCCAACAAGGACAATTACAGTGGGTTCGCAATAATTTTCTAGTTTACGATTACTGCAAAGATCCGGCCAGATTCAATAATCAGCTTCCAGCTGAATGCTCCAGACAACCATAAAATAATTCCTAGGTGTTCCATGCGATTGCGGTTGGATTGTTTGTTTGTTCATCGGATTTCATTCCAATAAAGTGTCCCTTTTCGTTGGCGCTTAAAAAGACTTATTTTATCTCATTTGCCATCGAAGGTGCCATACTAAAATTATTTTCTCTCTTACCGTTCTTGTTCAAACCATCTGCAACGTTTTGAAACCCCACGGGATTCATTGTAGGTCAACATATATCATGCATGTTCCTAAAATATAAATTGATGATCGTGTCATGGAACATGTTGTCACTATTTTTTTTGAGATATTATGTTTATTTGTATGGAGAAGTATAGCTTATTTGAAAAATGAAATAGTTTTTCATATTAAAATTTGAGGATAAAGAATGTGATTTTGTGAGATATTATGTTTATTTGTATGGAGAAGCTTAGCTTATTTGAAAAAGGAAATAGTCTTTTATATTAAAATTTGAGGATAAAGAATGTGATTTTGTTATTGTTTAAAATATATTTTTTAGTTTATTCTAAATTTTATAGATTAAACAATTTAAATTTTAGTTTCTAAAATTTTTTGTGAGATTATAGTTAAAATTAACTAGAAAAAATGTCATGAAAAAAACCATTCCATTTATAGATAAGACTACAACCTATAGTAATTTAGTCTATTGTTCTCGTTTGGAAAATCTTGGATATAGAATGTAAGTGAATATTCAATTAAAAATATGTAATTTATTATTAAAATTGATAAATTTTTGGGAAATATGATCCATTTAATCAAATTGATGTAAACTAGTACAACCACATTAAAAATATTATAGTTGATATAGTTGAAGGCATCATAAACAAAGAAAACTATTGCAAGATGAAGAATACTGTACCAATTCACACATATATGTGATTAACAGTGTATAAGAAGATTATGGCTTAACTTTAACTTCACAAAAAAAATGTATTACAAGTTTTATTGTAAAATAGACATTCTTGCTAAATAAATTTTGTTTATATATTAATTTCTCTATCTAATTAGAATATAAACTTATTAGAATTGGAATAATCTCAAATCCCTATAAAATTGGTGAGTGGAGAGTCACCTAGCAAAAATCTAATTTAATTACACATCTTATTGTAAAATAAACGATTTTGCTAAATAAAATTTGTTTATATATTAATCTCTCAATCTAATTAAAATATAAACCTATTAAATATATTAAATTTGAGATAATCTCAAATCTAAAAGAAAAAATTATTATTCATAATTCACCCGTATCCACTAACTGTCAAAACTTTGACTGAAAAACTTGGATTATAATTAAAATATATACACAAATGCAACGTTTGCCGTCGGTTTGTCCTTCTTCAGAAATCGCCTTCCATCTCCCTGCTGCACCATCTTTCATCCTGCCTTCTTTCATCTCTATTTCTCACGTAACAACACGAGCATGACCAGTCGGATCTAAAACAATTTACGTTTTCTGTGCATATGGTCAGAGAGCAGCTGCAAGAAGATATTGTTACATTGTAGTTGAGGGGAGAGCGAGTTACTTTCTAGTTGTAGCATTGTCTCACGTTATCCATTTTTGAGATATATTGTTTTCATTATTTAAATTGGGTTTATATGCGGTGTGTAAATAGAGTTTCACCATGTAATTTAATATTATATTTTAATTGGGCTTTTATGCAGTGTGTAAACAGAGTTCAGAATTTAATAAATTATATTTTAATAACATTTTTAGGATAAAATAATAATTATGTTAAAACCATACTACCTGTTAATCATGTATATCCAAAGTAAAGTTTATAAATAAAACAATAACTAATTTACATAGATAACACTAAAATAATTGAAAATGATATTTCCAAAATAAATTAATAAATAAAACATAATGAATTTCTATAAAATATTGTCAAAATAGATTTTATATAGATTTTGTTTGTTTTTTATTAATGATTTTTTTAATTTTAAGTTAATTTTCAATTCCTTTGATGTTATTCTTACATGACCATGAGATATAACCTTATACCAATATCAATTTAATTAAAATAAAACTTTATTAAAATAATGAAATAAATACAATATAATTAATTAATGTATTATAATGAAAAGTTTACCATTAGAATGTTAAATAGGTTCATATGAAGAGTTTAATATAAAAACTTGAAAAATTAAAATAATATTCACATCTTTATATTGAATAAATTATGTTTTTTTTTCAAAATAATAATATTTAAAGATATATTATATAAAGATTTGTAAGCTAGTAGAAAAGAAAATTGAATATTCCTTGAATGAATTTTTTAAAAACTTACAAAATAATATATATAGAACCTTTTAAATAATTTATTTATATAAAATAAAAAACATAAGCAATATTACACATTTCTAAATCTAATGTTAGAAAGTTTTGGAGGAAACTACTTAATTTGTAAACTAAGGAAAATAATACGTATTATCTTACAGAAATGGAATTTTCTTATTTTATAAATATTTATGAATTATGCCTAACATTAATGATTCTCTAGGTTTGTGAACTATTGGCTAGTAGTACATCCAACATGCAGTGGAGACAAATTGAGAAAATTTAGAAGCATTTGATTACAAACAAATTCAAGATTAAAAGTGCAGTTCCTTATGTTATCTTGTTTAGTGAAACAGACACCACTCCTATTGAAGCAATTGCTATGGTGCTAGTCATAAGGTATTTAAAAAAAATTGAGCAAATGGAAGAGGGAAGATGGCCTAAGGTTGTCTTTCCTGATAGACTATGCAAGAGCAAAAAATTTGAATGTAGCAAAATAACAAATGGTTTAGTAAATGGGGTATTTGATTGAATGTGTGTCCCATAAACAAAAAAGAGATAAAAATCTTTGTTATGGAAATGTTCCACAAGCCTACTTGGGATAAGGAGCTAGGAAGAAAGAAAAAGTACAATATTGAAGTGTTTAATCCCACTCATAGTCATCAACCAAAATCATACATAGAGGCCAATATCTGTTGGAGAGCTAAAATTATTATTGCTCAGTTAAGGAGTAATTCTCATAAACTCCGTTGTGAAACAGGGCCCTGAAAAGGCCAAAAGAAGTGTGGGAGGAAAGAGTATGCATTTTTGTTCTTCCAGAAAAGTGGAAACAGAAAAACATTTCAATTTAGAATAAGAGGCCTTCAAAGACAACAAAGAAAGTTATGCAGATATGCTGGAATCTAGCTCTTGGGATAATATATTTAGCAAGGGTTTTGTCGAGAAGCTCGAAGCATTTATTTTGAGGCTTCACAGAAAAAGGGTAGAATACATCAAGATGAAGAGGAAATATGTCGCATAAGCTATCTTTAGCCTGGTGGACATTAAAATAATTTATTTCGTTATTTCTTTCATGTTCAATGGACCTATAAAAAATGAAATCTTTTCTCTCAAAGACATTGAGTGTAGGATTACACAACTCACAAGTGAGGAGGCTAAGGACATTAAAGGATAAAAAGATGAAATTATAGGGGTAGGAGGACAAGTGGGAAGGCTAAGGACATTAAAGGATAAAAAGTTGAAATTCTAGGGATAGGATGGCCTACTCTCACTCCTCACATACACAAGCTCTTCAAATTCACAGCGAAACAACTTCCTAGGCCTTTGAAGTGGAGTCTCATTGTTCATATCTTTAAAAGTGGGGATAAATAATTCCCATTAATTATTGCATCATTATGACTACCCTATTTTTATGGAGCTTGTATGGAATTATTTTGGAAAAGAAAATTATCCTTCAGCTAGAAAGCCATGATAAAAGAGTTAAAGGCCAAATTGGGTTTCAAAGATGTCATTGAATTGTGTCATTTTCTAATTATTAGGTTCATCATGGAGTGTTATAATAATAAAATTGATCTCTTATGTTATTTTGTTGACTTTAGAATATATTTTAACATTGTTCCTATGACACACATTCTGAAAAGGTCTGAAGACATATTGAAGCCATGATAAAAGAGTTAAAGGCCAAATTGGGTTTCAAAGATGTCATTGAATTGTGTCATTTTCTAATTATTAGGTTCATCATGGAGTGTTATAATAATAAAATTGATCTCTTATGTTATTTTGTTGACTTTAGAATATATTTTAACATTGTTCCTATGACACACATTCTGAAAAGGTCTGAAGACATATTGATTTATGCGTGAGACCAAATCACATCAAATTTGTTAGTGCCCATGGTATTCACAACCCATGGTATTGGGCCCATGGTATTATAATGAAATATTTATATATATAGGGTTGTGAGTAAAAATAGAAATGTATAGGTGAGAAAGAATGAAGCCAAAAATGTATAAAGATTTCCATTCTAATAATAAAAATGTACTAAACCTTTTCCCCGTGGTTTTTCCCGAAAATAATATTTTCCACGTAAATCTTATTGTTTCAATATATGATTTTTTTTTATTCATTTATTTTTTCTTTCTTTTATTAACAACTAGTATCAAAGTGAGGTTCTTCTATTTAATTTTTGGTGTATGGAACATTTCTATTGGGAAGAATTATATGAGTATGGATATCGCAATATTAAGTGACACTAAGAAATTAAATGAGGTTAATTTTTACCTATGTAAGGGGAAAATGGAGGACATATTGATTTTAAAGGATCAATATTTCCCAATTGAGGGAGTAGCGAAGAAGCCCTCATAAATGCCAAATGAAGAATAGAATAAGTTGGATAGAAAGACAGCCACCACAATTCATCACTATTTGGAAGAGAATGTATATTTTAATGTCACTGGAGAAAATACAACAAAAGGGTTGTGGAAAAAGTTGCTTGATTTATATGAGAAGAACATGAAATTGAACAAAGTATTCTTGATGAAGAAGTTGTACAATCTTAGAATGAAGGAAGGTGCTTTAGTCGAGGAGCATTTGAATGAGTTTAATATAATTACAAGTCAATTTTCCTTTGTCAAAATTATTTTGGATGATGAGATTACAGCCATCTTATTATTGTGCTCTATGGTAGATAGTTGGGACAATTTGATTGTAGGTATTCGCACTCCAGCACGTGCAGGGACCTGAAGTTTGATGACATGAGTAATAGTTTAATAAATGAGGAATTGCCTCACAAATCAATTGTGGAAAACCAAGGAGGAGAAGTTATAGTCTTAACTAATCGTGGAAGGAAAATTGAACGTGGTAGACAAGCATGATTGAAATCAAGAGGAATATCACAATTAAGAATGGGAACACCCACTTTTTTTCATTGTGGAAGAGCAGGACACAAGAGAAAGGATTGTTGGTTTTGGAAGAAGGAACAGAAGAAGTAGAGGGAATAAAAATCAATCAACCCAAATAAAAAATAGAGCAACACAAACAAAGGTGATACTACCATTGTAGCTTCTGAAAGTGATATTTTATTAAATGTTTCAGGAGAAGAAGCATGTTTATATATTTCTACCAGTAGCATTGGTTTAGTACTTGAATCTAGAGCATCTCACCATGTGCCCCCATGTGAAAATAATTTTGTTACATATGAAAAAGTTGATCATGATAAAGTACATTTAGGAAATAATCATTGTTGTAATATTGTTGGAGTGGGAGATGTCTGTATCAAGACAAAGGATGGAAAAGGTATCTTTCAGGTTAGGCATGTCTCATAGATGCGTCTGAGCTTGATATCTATGGGACAATTGGATGATGAAGGTTTCTCCACAACCTTTGGGAAAGGTGGCTGGAAAATTACTAAAGGGTCATTGGTGTTGGCTAAAGGATCCAAGACAGGAACCTTGTATACAAAAAATGAAACAACAAAGATAGTAGATGCACTTGCTGTTGTAAAAGAAGAAAACTCAGTGGAGTTATCCATAAGCACTTTGGCCACATGAGTGAAAAAGGGGATAAATGTTTTTTTTTGTAAAAATCTACTTCCAGGTTTGAAATCTTATGAACTTGATTTTTGTGAACATTGTATTTGTGGTAAGCAAAGAAGTGATTCTTTTATGAGAGGTGGTCATTGAAAGAAAATAAATTTGTTAGTTAGTACACTCTGACATGTTTGGACCATTGAATATTAAGTCTTTAGGAGGAGCCTCATTTTTTGTTACATTCATAAATGATGCATATAGAAAGGTTTGGGCCTACCCTATGAAAGGTAAAGGTGAGGTATTTGAGATATTTTAGAAATTTCATGTTGTTGTTGAAAGGGAGACTAATAAATTGCTCAAGTGTTTGAGAACAAATAATGGTGGGGAGTATTTCTCTAATGCATTCAAGAATTATTGTAATAAACTTGACATTAAACATGAGAAGACTATGTGTGGTACTACACAACAAAATGGTACTACAGAAATGATGAATCATATTATTATGGAGAAGGTGAGGAGTATGTTGTCAAATTAAGAATTGGAAAATAATTTATCAGCAGACGCGTTAAGGACAGCTTGTTACCTCATCAATTACTCACCTTATACAATTCTAGACTGTGTATTCCTAAAGAAGTTTGGATCACTAAAAGGGTAAATTATTGTCACGTAATTTTTTTTGATGTGAAGAATTTATGCATATTCCCAAAGAGAATAAAAGAAAATCAGATGATAAATCAAGAAAGTGCATTTTTCTGGGATATGCGGATGGTGAGTTTGGTTACCGTCTATGGTATCTAATTAATCACAAAAATGTTAGGAGCATGGATGTAATATTTATTAAATATGAGATGTATAAAAGGTCTGTAGGTGAAACAAAGATCAAGAAAATTGTTGACAGGTTTATAGAACAACAAGAAAATATCCCACCTCTGGAAGAGTTCGAGCTCTGAACTAAAGAATAGGATGGATAGTGAGAATAAAACTTGTCACAACCATTACAAGAGATTTAAGAGGAAAACACACCACCACAGTTGCTTCACATGTCTACTAGGCCTCAAAAGTAGTCACATAAGTATCCACTGTCAGATTATAATTTACTAACTGATGAAGGTGAGCCTAATTATTTTTAGGAAGCTTGTGAAGTGGAAAGTAGTGAAAAGAGAAAGAAAGCAATGGAGGAACAAATGGAGTCTTTCTTGAAAAATAAAACTTGGGAGCTAGTGAAGCTTCCAAAAGGAAAACATTCCCTACCAAGCAAATGGTTATACAAGACTAAACATGAGGGTGAAGAGAATAAGAAAAGATACAAAGCAGGGATAATGGTGAAGGAATTTGTAGAATTAGATGTGAAGACAACTTTTCTTCATGGAGAATTGAAGGAAGAAACTTATATGGAACATCTAGAAGGATTGAAGGTAAAAGGTAAATAAGATCTTGTTTGTAGATTGAAAAGGAGCCTTTATGGGATGAAACAAGCACCACACCAATGGTATAAGAAATTTTATTCGTGTATGTTGGAGAATGACTTCAAAAGACTAGAGGTTAATCATTGTGTCTACATCAAGAGGTATGATAAATAAATGTACATTATACTACTATTGTATGTGGATGATATTCTCGTTATTGGACATGATAAGAACATGATTAATAAGCTGAAGAAAGGCTTAAGAAATAAATTTGCAATGAAAGAACTAGGTCAAACACATAAGGTATTTTTCATGAGGATTATATATGATAGAAAGAACAGAAAGTTGTGGTTGTTAAAAGAAAAATATATTGAAAATGTGTTATATCGGTTTAATATGAAAGATTCCAAACTAGTTAATATGCCCCTAGCATCACACTTCAAACTTAGTGTTGATTTGTGCCCTTACAATGATAAGAAGGAGGAAATCAGTAAAATCCTTTATGCTTCAACCATTATTAGCTTAATGTATGTCCTACTATGTACTCATGGAGATATTGCACATTCAGTGGGAGTAGTGAGTAGGTTCCTTAAATTGAAACAAATAATATTGGTAACAAGTAAAGTGGATTTTCAGGTATCCCAAGGGTAATAGTAATTATTGTTTATGTTTTGGTAATAACAATGTTGTTATTGAAGGTTACACAAATGAAAACATGGTTGGATATGTCGATAAAGAAAATATACCACTGGTTTAGTAGGAGAGGCATTATCCATCTCTAGATTGCATAAATTAATGACCCCCTCAACAATAGAGACATAATACATTGCAGCTATGGAAGCTTGCGAAGAGATGTTGTGGATGCAACGAGAGTTGGGAATAAAGTAAGATAAATATTTGTTGCATTATGATAGTCAGAGTGCTATTCATTTAGCAAAAAACCAACATATCAGTCTAGTTTAAACTATTTCATAAACTAGTTTATTAATTATTTCCTTTATAATATCCCTATTCCTACTTTCTAATCTATCATATTATGAAATGAAACTTAAAACAATATTTTAAAAACAAAAAATTCCAAAAATATTTGGAGTCCTTTAAAATGAGGAAGGATCTATGAAGGTAGGAGGAGAGAAATGGGAAGTGAGGTATGCTATAGAATTTCTAGTTGTTGTTTATCCTAAGTTTTAATTTCTAGTGAAAACAATCCTACGTCACTAAAGGGGAGACAAATTAGGGTTATTCCATCGATATTTCCAAGGAAACTTTCAGGAATCTTGTGCCTTTATGATTTATTTACAATTGGTTAAAGGTGCGGTTACTTTTTACCAGTGCTAACAACTATCTTTTTCCAGAAAAAAAGTTGCCCATATTCACACTTCCACCAAGGATTTCAGTTTGTTGTCATTCTTGCTTGTTCCACAGTTATTGTATATGTTTTGATTTGCATTGCAGTAGTTTTTGATAAGACTATAAAAAACTTTCAAAAAATATTTCCTGTTCAGGATTATGGTTGTACTTTTCATCATTAATAAAATCAACCATTGTTTTCACAACTTTATTATTTTGTAGTATTTTTTGATAAGACTATAAAAAACTTTCACAAAATATTTCCTTTTCAGCATTATGGTTGTACTTTTCATCATTAATAAAATCAACCATTGTTTTCACAACTTTATTATTTTGTATATCTTTCTTGTACTGTATATTTTAATAGAATTTATATTTTTAGTATCTTTTTCTACTTATTTATCATTCTCTTACTATAAATAATGTATTTTTGATGTATACATTTTTTGCTGATGTAATTTATCTTTTATATATTTATGGATTATAAAAAGAAAAACACAATATAATTCTAAATTGTGAGCACACTGTCTCATTATCTAGTTGTGATAATAAGGTTCAAGGATTTGGCTTGTTAAATTTAAATAAACTTAAAGAATCATCAACAAAAGTGTGAGGTTATAGTATCTCCAAATATTCATGGAGGAAAACATAATATATACATAAGAAATTTATAACATGCAAGTTCAATATTAAAGGAAATACACCCTATCCTATCTTCCTCATCGAAGCAAGCTATTCTCCCATTGAAATCATGAATTCAACTAGGCATCTTATGTATAAGAAGACATTTAACAACATCAAAGACAAAAGGTTTCCCAAAATTGCTTCTAACTCAATCCAAAACCACCACCTTCAACTCAAGCATGGATGACATAACGATGTCTATTCCTGACTAGACCATTAGGGGTTAAAGGAGGAGATTATTTTTGTAAATTAAAGATAATGAATTGAGATTTAAGGAGAAATTGTGTGTTGATAATGAGTTATAGGGAAAAAGAAAGCTAATATATTATAAGAAGGTTATCAAATGAAAAAAAAAATCTCTATTTAACTTAGTTATGTAAAAAGGAAAAAAACTTTGATAATTTAAAAGAAAATTCACATGAACTCCACAGTCAAAGTGGACATTGGTCACTTCCCAAAGGTCATAGGGGTGAAAGAGTGTCCCATTTATGTGATACTAGGAGGTTTGAAGATGAAAAAAACTCTTTTAAATTGTCTAGGTTATACTCACATTAAATATAATTTTCAAAATATTTGTCACCCTAGCAACCTTTTTAACCTTTTAACTTTGAAAAATAATGGTGACCTTGAAACACTTCTTTTTTATGGTCTTAAGCATGGAAATAAAACTCTAAAAAATGCAGTAGTCTATAACGCGACTTTTTGAAAGCTTTTTTGGCGGATTTTTCCGGTCAAAATCCAGTAGCAATTCATTGGAATCCCAAGTTTGATAGCTAGTTTCTGCACAATCAATGGCTCCCAGGGGTTTTCCAGGGCAATGAATCCAAATATACAGTTAAAAAACCATTTTAACTGCTAAAAATCAATATTTGACCTCATTTCTTCCGCCGGATTCCTTCACCGGAATCTCCAAAAAGTCGCATTATAGACAACTCCCTAAAAAATTCCAATATTCTCTTATCTTCTAAGCCAATAGACCATTTTGTTTCTATGAACAATAATCATTATCATCATTGATAAAGTACAACATAATAAACTATATATTCATATTTTATTATTTAAAAATATATTATATTACAAAAGATTTTTTCTATATGATTCAAAGATTCTTGAGATTAATGACAAACTGCAATCACAAATTAACCCTCAAAATTATTTATATCATATAAGATAAAATATATTATAATAAATTATATATAAGTATTATATTTATTAAATTGTAAAATAAAACTTTTAACTTAAGAAAAAATTATAAATTAATATACTAATATATTATATATTTAAAAATAATAAATTTATTTAAATTATATTAAAATAATATTATAAATTATAAATAATATATTATAATAAAATATATATATATATATATATATATATAATATATATATATATACAAAATGTTTATGGAATGGGATGAAGAGCAAATTCCAAACCATTTTTAATCTAAACCCTCCATCACCATATTTATACACTTATTTTTGTATGCTCATTTATAATCAACGTGTTATTGTCATATACATAAACTTTTGGAACGGTAAATTGCAATAATTTATATAAACTATTTATTGTAAATTATAATAATTTATATATTTAAATTTCAACTACTAAACAGTTCACCCCTATATACATGAAACTTCATAGATGGTCAGACATCATTCTCACCATTTAATGAAAAACCAATATACTTGATAAGTTCCTTCTACTTTATTATCATAAAGGTATATAGTTAGCTTATGTTAATTTTAAAATATTATAATGTTAGGTATGTTTTGATTTATTTTTAAAAACCAATATAAATTATTTAATTGTATTAGTTTTTATATTTTATATTATTTTAATTTTATATAAGCAAAATAAGTGTAGTTTTAGATAATAAATTTGTTAGACAACTTTTTAAAAATAATGGTCAGTAAATAAGAGATCATTTTAACTTGTAAGTTATTAGTCCCTGCCCTCCGGGCTGGCAGGGACTATAGTAATCAGTTTTTAGTCCCTGGCATTAGTTTGGCACAACGATCAATACACTTATTTTGACTTAACCAAAGTTTCTCCACATTTCCCATTAATCGATACAATATTTTATATTTCTCTATCCTCTTAACCAATCAAAAGAATATTCATCTTATTTGGCCTCAATACGAGGTCCGGAGGCTCAAAAGTTAGGAAACAAAGGCCAACAGTACAAGTAATTATAACAATATCAAACCTTGATGAAGTAATGCTATCTTCATCCTTAGCATTAATCTCGAACATTTAATGTTAAGAGAATATACTAGCTACAACACCGCATATGTACCCTTGCCAGTATTTTTATTAACTGGGAGACAACAGCTGTTGTGCATGTTCATGTACGTGTCTATAAACAGTGGTGCAGGTTTTCTGCCAGAAATTATTTTAGGCACCATTACGCCATTACGCCATCAAGTCCATTGGTCCCATAGACGGACCGATTATTCGGTAGATTCAGCATCCGCCTCTTCAGGTCAGGTCACTGGATTATTGCAATTTGCTTTACTATTATCTGAAAAAAAATGTGAACAAAAGATTTTTAAATTTCTAGCTAAAAAGGTAACGAATACTAATTTTGCAGGCAACAGATTACCTACCTGTTGTGGTGCCGGTACATCTATGCTCAGGTTGTTGTACGCTTTCTCAGGTTGCTGAACCTCGTATGGAGCCGTTGTTGTACGCTTTCTCAGGTTGCTGAACCTCGTATGGAGCCGTTTGAGCTGAGAGCCAATGCCTTGATAGAAGGGCACCGGTGACTCTTCTTCAGTATTGAATGAAAAAGAGGCAAGTTCATTTACCTGTTTATCCTATAATTGATTGAAATGTAATTAGTCAAAAATATAGATTGAAGCACAACAGCAACACAGAAGCATTGAATTATTATTTCTCTCGCTTTTGTAATATTCACCTAAATCGCTATTCACGATTCATGGAATTCTTATTACAGGGAGTTGAACACAATGGAACCAAAGCTGCGTTGGGGGATGAACAGGGTGGTTGGTTTCCCGTAAAGGAAAGGAGGCACGAGCACCGGTGGCTCTTGTGCAGGTTTCAACGAAACAGGGAAGTTCATTTACCTTTTTATCCTTAATTTACACTAACCTATGATCTGCTGTTGTAGAAGGTTGTCCAAGGTACTTCCATAAACAAAGTAAATGCATTTAGGGCGAGCAGAGTGCCTTGCAAGGTGGGTACCCTATAGCCATGGATTGTATCTATCAATTCGAATAGGTCGTTTTGTTTTATTAAAACGTTGGATCTGTATCACTGCATGGACAAGGCAGTGAAGTTGAATCTCGATCTCAATATCCTTGCACAAGGCCAACGTCATTAGTAGCATTTGGCTCTGCTATAAATGGACATTTCATTGAATGAATTTTACTTGGGTTTTTGTAGTCCCCTTGCATATCCACGCTAAGAGCCAATAATCAACGGTCCTTTGCTGAGAGCTAATAATCCAGTGTATCCTGATTTGTGCATTAATTATTACAAAAATGAATGACCCCAACAATATATAGAATGAACAATTTTCTGGAAAATGATTGCTTAGAAGCCAAGTACCACAACGAGATTTCAAACTGAAAGAAAGAAATTGTACTTCAAAACTACTTATTTTTGGTTTTTATTTTTTCTCTAATTGTACACTAACACACGTTGAAATTTCAAAATAATTTATGTTTTTTAATCTATTTTTACTCGCTCTTTTACTATATACATTGATTGAATAATTTCTGAAATTACTCTCGCTATTTTACTATATACATTGACTGAATAATCGCTGCAATTTGAAATTTGAAAATACGTTTCACTGTGTTAGTTTTTACATTGATTGAATAAATGCTGAAATTTGAAATTTGAGCTTCCTCTAAATGTTATTGAGCTTGCTCTGAACACTATTGCCCATTTTGGGACTTCTAATTCGTACCTTACTAAACACTAGTGAGCGAACCTTACTAAACTTTTGGGACTTCAAAATTTGAAACTTCAAGGACTTCTAATTTGTACTTGTAGGTAATTTGCACCTTATTATTTAGAGAGAATTGGGTTTCTATTGCTCAGAGAGATTTGGTGTTCTACTGCTATGGCATACATTATAGTATTCTTTTCATCCGACACAGGAGGAAATGCGCTTTGAAAACGTTAGCTAAGTATACTAGCTTAGCTTCGTTTCTATATTGGGTTTTGAGTTTTAATTCATTCTAGAAAAACACTGCAACAAATAGGAAAATGTGCAATATAATTACCAGGAAAGTACCTTAGAAATATAATGCTTCACACCAACAGTGCTCACTCAGCCCTTTGTAGACGGACCTCTCCCCACTACATATTAGCAAAGCCGGTGAAAACAAGAAACCGCATTGTATCCCAATGCTTTCAAGTGCATCATGACTAACCAGCGCAGAAAGCTCCTACTGCTATTCACCTCCATGCTATCCTAATTAGCCATGGCGTCGGTTACACAGCCCAGCAAATGCAACTCTGTTGCAGTCGTGCAAGAAACCACACTCTGCACACGTTTATGAAAACAAAATTAATACAAGGCGCACATTCAAGAAATCTTTGATATCAAATGAACATATCTTCTAGCTTCAGAAGTTCAGATCATGGCAGAAAGAACTTATTTCCAGTTACAGAGAATCTTAAAATAGAAATCAAGAAAAGACTTGACTGTACTTCTAGTTTCTGAGTGGAGTAAGCATCCTCAGGCTCATTCTCAGAACAGGATTCGCCATCGCCAGCTCATTGAGGCGCCGCTCCGCAGGGTCGATCCCATTAACTGTGGATTGCAAGATTTCCCATTACAGGGCCCCCTTATTCCGCGTCTGGTTCGTAAAAGACAAGCGTGAAGAGAAATCCGACAGAAACAGGCAGCTATCATGAATTACACAGCGATGCCTGGTTCGATTTGCAAATGAGAGAGATGAGGAGGGACCTTGACGTCGGGTCTGGAGGGCAGGTATTTTGTCATGGTTGTCCTGCGCCACGTTTCCCTCATGCATGAAATGTCAAAAGTATACGCCATGCATGAAATGTCAAAAGTATAGGCCATGCATAATATATGTTGACAACGCCTAGTCTATGTTGCAAAGTTCTATGTTGCGTAAACTCAAAGCCATGAGTAGTGGTTCCGCTGAGGTCGACTCCGCCAGCGTGTCCATTCCTCTGTCGGACCACATAGCCTTCTTTCCACGTGTCCGCCAAGCAAGAATTTTGTCCTGAAACAGTTGGCAACCGTACGGAAGGAATTTGTATAGGGGTCAACTTTGGTGAGGTTGTGGCCATGGACTGTCATTTTCGAAGGTTTGGCAGGCTTTGTTGTTCCGAAGAATGACTGCATGTCTAATATTATTTCAGAAATTCAGTCAATGATAATACGATTGGACAAAAGAGCAGAATCATTAAATGGAGACCCTAACAGTACAGTTGCCTTTGAAGCTCAAGTCCGATGCATGGCACATGAGAGTCCGATTCTGCGTAAGTTCCAACAGATGATTGGGCATGGGTGGAATTGATCGAGGGTTTTCCTGTAAAATACCGTGTATCCCAAACCTCTAGATTTTGAATATGGCACATTGGTCCTCTCTAACCATAGTTTCTCCAACTCGTAGCAATTGCATTGGGAGTTAGGCTTGGCTCTTTCTGCTGCCTTACACTGCAAAGGCTCCTCTTCATTGTTTTCTGCAGAATTAGCCACTCGGGGCTGTCCAGACACATAGTGTTCTATCCACAGTCATCTCTAGCAGTTTGTAGGATTTCGGATGCCAAAACGAGATCGCTTTCCTCTTATTGTTGCTCATCATTGAAGTTACAACTGATGCAAGCTCCGATTATATGCTTTCATGTACTCTGCGTGTCCATGCTGAAACATTGCGAGCTTTTTGTTTCACTATTGGGCTGGGGCAGGGACTAGCTGCCCCGCAGCCCGTCTTGTTTTAAAAGTATAATCGGGTTATGAAAGACATTTTACTATGCAAATGTATTTGGTTTTAAAGAATAATAAGCACTATAGAGAAATTTACCATATAAACGCATTCCGTTTTAGGGAGTAATAAGCACTACAAAGCATTTATTATTTTATAAGTTCAATGGGTTTTATTAGATTTAAAATTATTTACATCTAACGATGTACATCTCAACATACAAAGCAATAAATGTTATGTAAACTGGTATTTATTTCATATTTTTCATTTTATTTTTATCTTAATATCTAATGCAATCCCCGTCCTTATAAGATGCTTGTTTTTATCTTGATATCCAATACAAACCCTAGCCCTCTCAGAGGCCATGAGACTATTATGAAAAAAAGAAAAAGTGAAAAGGAATTGAGAAAATATCATGGTTGACATATCTTTCTATGGAAATACTTTTTTTGTCCTTGATTGGAATCATGATTTTTCTTATCAGTAACATTAAATTTCTTAGTAACCTACTTCAGGTTTGAGATCACATGACATTCATTATTGTGAATGGTGCAACCTTCTTAGTCACATATTGATTAATTATATTATCACCACAACGAATGGATTTTTTTGTGGGTCTCCCTTAAGTTTTTGTCATCTATCTGTATCTAATCAAGAATTACCACCTATTGACACATTGAAAACCACTACATCATGATGTCTCTAGGTTCAACCTCTATGAAATTCATCATCCTCACCTACCATTAACTTAAAATGTTATTGTTATTGTTTATGGTCATTTCATTGGTTTATATCCCCCTTATCTTGAATAAAGATATCCATGTCTGGTTGAAGCATGTATAGTTCAATAGGGTGTGATGATTTAGAACTTAGTGTAGCCCTCAACATACCTTGACTATGCGCATCATCTACCATCCAGTTAAGAAATGTTTGTTTTTGATACATTGAAAATTACCACATCATAATGTATCTAGGTTCAACTACTAACAACTTCATTATCTTCACCTTCCATCACTCCAAATTGTTACTTTTATTGTTTATGGCCATTTCATTGGCTGATATCCCATCTTTTATTGAAATTAAGTAACCATATCTCATTGAAGCATGCATAAATGATGGTGTAGCAATTAATCAGTTAGAATGACCCTTCTATTCATCGTGGCTTCATTTTGGTTATTGTGAATGATAGGAAATTTACTAATAAGGTTAATATGGCATCATTACTTACATAATAGGGCTCATTATAGGAAGACAACTTCAGAATGCACTTAAGGGGAATGAAAATTTTACAAGAATCAATCAAGTTAGTGTCATTACAAGTTGCTTATTTGCAACTTTCTTTGATGTTTATTTTGCTTATGCTAATAGGATCGATGCCCCTACTTCTATGGGTGGTGAAAATGGATTGATGCTTTTTCCAACATAAATATATACAAACTACTTATAGTGAATTATATTCTACCATTCATACCAATGCATACCTTCACATATAATTGAGATCGTAAAGAAAATATGGACATTGATTCTCAAAATTGAATAATATGGAATCTAGGTATTGTGGTTTCCCACATCAATTATTTTATGTTTTTAACATTATTCTATACATGATAGTAGAAGGCACGATCAATAACATCTTAAAAACTAACATGTAAATTCATAATCAGTAACTTTATTATAAGGTTGGAAGTTGCACATACATATATGAGTCTATTTCTAATATAGCGATTAGCTCTTAGTGTCTCCTCCTCTAATTTACAAATAATTAGAAGGAAAAAGAAGCACAAAAGCAATAAAATTCATTATGATAAGTTAGGAAGCCATATATAATAGGGATATCCATAAAACATATGGACTTCAAAATGTTGTGAAACATAATAGGCCATAATGCATTATAAAACATGTATTATACTTTCCTTTAAACATATCCACCTTTTATTCTCTACGACATTTCCTTCCCTACTTTTAGTGTATGCTACTTAAAGATAGTTCCTACTGTTTGTTTTTTCAAGGAAAAACTCGTACCTTTATTTTGATTGATGAACAAAATTACATTTTTCATATACACTTTAGAAAAGTGTATTTCACACGATACTCCAAGATCCCTTAGCGGCTTCAATAATAATATCACAAGAAAAAAACCTAACAAAGGATAAAAAATAATTGGTTCCCAAGCAGAGAAACTACATAATTACACGAAAGACACCATAGGTCTACATAAAAACCCTAGAAACAAGGTTGAAACCCCATGAGAGAAAAACCACCAAAACCCTAAAAGAGTTGAGCCACAAAACCAAAACAAAAAGGAAACAATAGTGGACTTATAACTAAGAAAGAATGCAATGAGCGACTCTCATTTGAAGACAAAAATAGGAAAAAATAAACATCAATGTTGAACAAAACCTAGAGGCAGTGGCAATCCATTGAAATATGAAAGGAAACACAAAAAAGAGTTCTACAATGGCTATCATTCTAGTCGCGTAGTCATCTCCCCATCAATGGCCCCTAGGAATTTGATATATTGTCGAGAGCATCAAAAAATTACTAGATAGTTCCTAAATTTGTGAGTGTGCTTAAGTATAATTAAATTAATATTCAAATATTTCTCTTCAATGAATTTAAAGGTAGTTATCTAGTGTTTAAAATCTTTGTGTAATATTGGAATGAGATTTTAGTGATGGTGTGTTTGTGATAATAAAATTTTTACATTATAGGAATTTTTATTAAAGAATAAATCAGTATAATTTTTTTTTAACTACAAATTTTTTGAGGATATTTAGTTTCATGTTTTGCACATTAAAACTTTTTGGTAATTTGCTTGTATTGTGATCAAATTTATAAATTAATATATGTCCATATCTTGTTGGTCATTTTGTCAATAAGTTTACTACGCACTATATATATATATAATATATATATATATATAATATATATATATATATACTATATATATATATATATATATATATATATATAAATATATATATAAGTATATATATATATTACTTTATATATTTCTAAAGCTGATATAAGAAATTCTTCAACAACACACATCAAATAACTTTATTGTATGGTATGAGAAGTGAAGAGTGAAAATATTTTTCTTATGTTCTGATAAGGTGATAGTGGAATTGTTAATGTTACCACAATGTTTTTTAACCACAATCTATAGAAGATTAAAATGTTTGTAAATGCTAAGAAATAATCCATGATAAATATAGCACTTACGCCAATTATCCATGTGGCATTGGCCACATTTAAAAAGATCATAAATATAACTCATTAAAATTAACTAACTACAACTTTATTATTATTATTATTATTATAAAGAGAATTAATATATGAATTTTTTTCCCTACGAAAATAAACTCATACTTTCATTCATATTGAAAAGAAAATACATTTTGTATATACACACATGAAGTGTGCATTCATCAAGGATCTACCCAGAGCCTTGTGTGGCAAAAAACAAGCAAAAATGTTCTCTAACATATGCTTACATTCTTAAACCAAAAAAGCAAAAAAGAAAAAGGAAAAATTCATTAGGGAAGATCAACTATTGTGCACATCACTTTTATTCCCCCTTCTTTCACTTCGTCTATGGACCTGTTAGCACACCTTGAAGGTGTGACCCATAGAACCATAACCAACACACCCATAGTTGACACTGGAGGGTGTTCTTTATTTGAATATGAACTTTCTGATACATGGGCATGCTTCATACCCCTTGATTCATCTGCCATCTTACACATTGATGGATATTTTACTATTTCCTCAAGTGTTATTGTATCGGTCCCATATTGTCTAGTGGCGGCAAGGAATTTTTTTTTGTGAGAGCCCTTTTCAACTTTTGTTAAATTCTCCATAGTTACTTCATTTTATTCCTCATAAAGATGTGGTTCTATAAATTTCGATCCTCTTGGATTGTCTTTTTCCTTATTGCGTTTCTCTTCATTTGTGGACATGTGTTCTACAAATGTCGTGTTTGAAAATAATTCCTACTTCAAAATGTAATGCGTTTGTGTCTAAGACTGGAGCCCACTGAATATAGTTTTGTTTTGAATTAAGGTGATCCTATAAACCCTTGCTAATATTGACCTCCACACATATTCTAGCATTGGTGAAAATACCTTTCTCTGTTCTTTTAGAGTCAACGTTTTTAAATTTTCACAAGGTATTTCTAATATCTTCTACAACCTAATTATGCCAAAAGGGGAAAGGAAGATTTGGGAGCCTAACAGAAACCATAATTTTGGAACCACTGTGTTCATTGGATTGAATTCTGGAAACCATGGAGTTTTGAAGAGATCGACATTAGCATAGAACCAAGGCCCTTCATTTAATATAAAATCATAATCAAAGTGAATAATAAAGAAGCCATCAGAGCATATGTAAATGTCACAACCTTCTATCCAAGAGGCAAAGATCCATTGATGCAATGCTTCTATTTTAGGCCAAAAGCCATTAACCCTACAGATAATCAACCTAGATTCAATGGTAGAAAAGAGAGAATTAACCATTGGAACATTTTTTTCCATGGTTGGAGGGCTCTCCATTTTTTCTACAATGTATGTGTTTGGTGTGTTTTTTATTTTTGCAACACAGGTGGAAGATTTCCTTTTCACTATATCCTTAAAAGAGGTTGATGTTCCTTTTTCTAATCTCGAATCTAGAGCTCCACCACACAACCCCATATTTAGCACAACATTTCAATTCCTTTGTATTTTATAATCTTTGATCGAGTGAGTGTTTTGAGGAACCATCCCCTCATATTACAAACTTTGTAAAGATACAAGAATACTCCATTTTGAACCAATGCTCTATTTCAATTTATTAATTGTGGTTAGACCCTTGACCCAAAAGATTGAGATACTCCCATTTAATTGTTTAATAAATATTTGATACGGGAAATGGTACCTCCTACATTTTTGCTCATCCATTCTAGTTCCAGTGGAAATGACACAAAAAGAAAGTTTGTAGGCACCCAAAAAATCTTTGAATTTAAGCAACCTGTTAGCGCTAAATAAGATGAAGTTGAGCATGCATAGAAATTAGATAACAATGATCAATTTGATCCATGAAAATTATCAAGCAATTCTATGACTGTATCAAATCATGACAAACTTCAAAAACTTGTGAACAATGAGCTATCAGGAAGACCTCTGGATAGTGGTAGTTTGTAGCTAGCAAGGAACGATCAGGACCTCAGTCAAAGCGCTCTAACTGAGGCCCATGGAGACCATGCAAGACGAAAACTAGTAGTAAGGAAGTCCAGATCAGAAGACGGAGGTCGTTTCTAATGCGTGATATCATTGGGCAAAACCCCTCATAATGGAATGGTCTCGAGCGCTCAGTCACAAGGGAAGTCGAAAACCATGGGAAAAGCGCTAAAGTGAAAGGCGGGTCCCATGCTCCAAAACTGGCAAAATATCGGAGGCATTTTGGATAGTAAGCAGAATTGTCAGGAGACCTAGCGATGCCATACAGTGAATGACACATGTACGGTGGATGAGAGAGAAAACTTCTCTCATCGTGGGCTAACGTCCGAGCAAGTCAACCGCGCAATAAGAGTGAACATCGTAGGATTTGGGGGATCCATATCTAACGACGGAGGTTGCGCTTGATGGGAAACCAGATTTGACAAAGGAAATAAGCTTCAGCACATAAAGGTTGAAGTTTGATTGGACCGTTGAGTTGGCAGATGAATCATTATGCAGAGTAATCGAAATACTGAACCGTTTGAGGAAGAGTTGACGTAGTTCGTGAAAGGACAAGTGGCCACTTCCCTATGATACGTTACAGAGTGGCGATGATGCAGAGGCAGGGGATTCCAAGTTAACAGTAGCAAGCGATTCGAAGAGGTGGAAGAGGAAGTGAACAGTCAAGGGACGGATTGGATTTAAGCCACGAACAGACAAAGACAGAGGAAGCGAGAGGAAAAAGGGAGAAGAAGACAGTGAGCTAGAGAAACCGAATAGAAATTGAAGTAGAGAACAGAGAGTCGAGCTGACCTACAAAGTTAAGGTAGCATCGAGCAGACAAAACTAGGCTTGAGAGGTTCAAGTCATCCCTGTGAGGATATCTGTCAAGCGCTCAGTACCAAATTGGACTTGGCCCATTAAGACCAGTTGAGGTTGAGACATGGTAAGGAAGATTTTTTGCACTCTAGTGGCTTGGGGAATCCAAGTACCACCCTACTAAGAATCATCTGTTTCAGGAGACTCAAATTGAGCTTCTCATTATAAAACTCTATTCAAAGACACAATAAAAGAAGGCCACCACTCAAAGCTGGACCGGAGATGTAGCCAAGGAGGATTGGGTGAACTCCTTATTAATTTGTTGTGTTCTTGTATTTTCTTATTATGTTTCTCTTACTGTTTTTCAGTGTCTATTTTGTAGGAATTTACAGGGTAAGTTCCTCAGACAGAACACCAAAAGGACACCGCTCACAAACAGATCACAGATCAATACACCAGTATTTTGACGTGGTTAAAACCCTCAGAGAGGGAAACAGTCCACGGCCTGCGCCAACGTGGCTACTACAGGCAATTTATTAATAAAAGAATGAAAATTTACATAAGCTTCTCTCATGCACGGTTAACCTACAAATGACCCTCCATGCGCTTTAAATAGAATTCATGGACCAATCGGGTGTCAAGCCACGGATCAAGTGTCGGTAATACCGAGGAGAGAATGAACCGTCGGATCACTACATATCGTGACCGTCGGATTGTAAGTTACAAATGTACAACGGTAATGAAACACACTTTACCTAACTCTATACCTAACTCTATACTAGACCAAGTTGAACTTAACTATTCCTATGTGTCGGAATATCCTAACATCCCCCCTTAAGAACAACTTGGGATAGGATTGAAGAATTTACAAATATGACACAATAGGAGAAGGAAGGAGGCACTAGAGCCTATCCCCCCTTAGTGACAACTTCCTGAACTCCAAGCATATATCGAAGTTTAGTGAACTTCGCCTCTGTGAGAGCCTTTGTGAAGATGTCTGCAACCTGATAATCTGTTGAACAATATTGCACTTCAAGAACATGGTCATGAATGAGCTTTCTGATGAAGTGCATGTGTAGTTCAATGTGTTTGCTGCGCTGATGCTGAACTGGATCTTTGAAAGCTGAATGGCACTTTGATTATCACACCAAAGTGTAGTCGGATGCTGCTGCTCAACGCCAAATTCTGATAGGATCTGACGAAGCCACAAGGCTTCCTTACTAG
>APFE030587735.1:0-25509 GCA_000404065.3 Pinus taeda | reverse complement strand
AGAGGGAGGGAGAGAGATGGAGTTGGAGGGGGAGAGAGAGGGAAGGGAGAAAAAATACATAGAGATATAGAGGTGGATAGAAAGAGGGAGTTAAAAAAAAGAGATGGAGAGAGAGTGAGGGAGAGAGGAGGGGAGGGAAGAGAGAGAGAAGGAGAGAAGAGAGAGAGGGAGAGAAGGGGAAGAGACAGAGATGAAGACACAATGATTAAGGTAAGAGTGGGGGAGAGAGATAAGGAGAGAAGGATGGAGATAGTGATAGATTTGGAAGAGAGAGAGAGAGAGAGAGAGAGAGAGAGAGAGAGAGAGATGGGGGGAGAGATATAGGGAGGTGGGAGAGAAAGGAAGAGAGAGGAAGGAAGAGAGAGAAGAATTGAGAGAGATAAGGAGAGAGGGAGGGTGAGAGAGGGATGGAAGAATAAATACATAGAGAGAGAGAGAGGTAGAGAGAGATAAAGGAATTGATAAGGGAGATATGGAGAGAGAGAGAGGGAGAGAGGAGAATTGGAGGGAAGAGAGAGAGTCTATTTTTGGGGAGTGAGGTAGAGAGAAAAAAAAGGAGAGACAACAAGAGATAGAGATATAAATAGAGGGGGGATAGAGGGAAGAATAGAGAGACAATGGGAGGGAGGGAGTGAGCGATAGATATATAGGGAGAGAGACTCTGTGTGTTTGGGGGTGAGGTAGAGAGAAAAAGGAGTTATAGAAGGATATATCAATATATATGGTGGGTGGGAAAAGAGGGAAGAAGAAAGAGATAAATATAGGGAGGTAGGGGTAGAGAGAGAAAGAGGGAGGGGGAGATAGAGACGGAGAAAAGGAGGGAGATATGCACATAGATGAAAGGAGGAGAGAGAGGGAAGATGAAAGAGACACACATAGACATATATATATTTAATCTAATTATTAACGCTAGAGGAAGAGGAGAATGACTTTCATAAAAGGTAAAATAAGTTGGATTTAGAAAGGCATGAATATTGGTTTTTCAGTAAAAAATATGCACTGATTTCAATGTAGATGTTGATTCCTAATCCTATTTGATTTATTGCACTGGATACATTGATTTTAGTGTAGTCTTTGATTTCTTGCATTAGATGCATTAATTTTAGTGTAGATGTTGATTTCTAATCCAATTTGATTGCTTGTACTAGATGTATTAATTTTATTGTAGGCATTGATTTCTTATTTGATGTAACTAAATGTATGATTCACGTTAATTTCAAAAGTATTAGATTAACAATATCCATTAATTTCAATTTAAACACAAAAAAATTACTGATGACGTGCATTGATTTTTATGTTACAATAATTCAACCATAATTAAAATACTTGAATTTTCGTCTTAAATAAAGTGTTCACTTACCTGAAATGCTTGCTTCTTGAAACCATAAATTATGTGTAATTGAATGCATTATTATTATTGTCATTTTCCATCATTCAACATTGTTAATTACTTTTCATTCAAATGAGGTAATATAAAACAACTACCATTGAAACTTACATGGGGTTTAACACTCCATAACTCACAATGATTGACTTCAGAGAAAGTTACTATTAATATTGGACAACAAGAGAGACGAGGTATGAAATTTACTACAATAGGTCAAGTTAAAGATTTGAATGGTCTATGATTTTAGTCTCCCTTTTCATATGATTGATATAAAAAGGTGGAAAAAATAATAGGTGTGGCAATAAGAATAGTAGAAGAAAATATTTTGAGATTGATCATAATGAAGAGTATTTGTAATTTGATTACATTCTTATTATTCACATTTCTATCATTTAACATTGTTACATTGTCACTTTTCATTCACAATTTTTATTTCATCATTCAAGTTATTAACAATCTCTATCATCTCAACAAACTGAGGTAACAAAGAAAATTTAAAATCAAAATGACCGAATTAATATTAGACATATTTAGCATATTTAAACTGATCAAAATAATTATATGTTCAAAATTTTTTGTGTGATCATGCATGATTGAAACCAACCTAGATCCATATTAACCACAGATCTATCAAGTGTTGAGAGGGATCGAATCTCTTAAGGTGCAAACGTTTCCTCAAGTTGTGCACTCAAAAAAGAGATTTGCACCTTAAGTTATTTGATCTATCTCGATGCTTAATAAATTAGAGGTTAAGATAAATATAAGCTAGTAATTAATGTTTCATCTTCTTAATAACATTTATCACCTTATTATAAAAATTTATGAAAAGTTTTATGAAAATTGTGTTAAGCTAATATAAACTAGCATAATAATTTTTGACACAACTTTGAAAATCAAACCTCTTAAATCTTCCTTTGAAAAAATGAGAAACTTGCATAAAAATTATAATAGAATGCTGAAGAAAGTGGATCATATGAAATAAATTTACATTAATTTAAAAAAAAAAAGAGAAAAGAAAAAAGTGACCAGAATGCACTTTTTGGGAGTTAAAACATATTTTAATGATACATGTTGTAGGTTTAAGCCTTGACATATTTTTAGACAATCATTATCATGCAAGACAAAGGAAATATAATTAACCATTATAAACCCAATAGAATCACTATGTGCCCTCCAATTTAAGGGATGGAAATTTGGTGTTCAATATCACTAACCATAGAGGAATTTTGGTCCAAAACAAGTTCGAATTTTTTTTGCTCTCTAACCCTAATGGTGCGGCAGCCATGAGCTAAATTGAACTGCAACCCAAAAACTTTGACGACATTTGCAAAGATGCAAATGAAGAGGCTGGTAACTAGGTTGGAATGATAGAGGATGAAGGGGGAGGAGAGATCCTCTCCTACCGAGACGCGATGACAGGGGATTCCCGTTAGAACACAAGTAATCCGAAACTAGTAGGAGATATCAACAAAATCTCAAGACCTATCCTCGGGGCACAATGGTAGGCATGAAACAAAGAAAAATGTTTACCATGTGCGATGGAGAAACTGAGATTTGTCATTCTGATGAACAAACTAGAGCGATACAAAAGATACATGAAAGACCATGCACTAATATGTAAGTTCATCAGAGTTTCGCTGATAGAGAAGGACCTCACCAAATCGATACAACAAAAATGGAAACCCAAAGGTAATATCGAGCTCAAGTTGGGAGCTAGAGGCTTCTTCACGGTAATATTGTCAAACCTGCAAGACAAAGAAAAAGTGTTTGAAAATGGTCCTTACTTTCATTATAATTTTGGTTTGTTTATGAGGTATTGGGAAGAATGCTACAACCTAGACAAGGAAAACTTTTTGGTAGCCCCAGTTTGGGTCAGGTTATTCGTTCTCCCAATGAACTTTTGGGACATAGAAATACTGGAGGGCATTGGAAATATGATAGGAATATTTGTAAAAATAGCAGAAATGACAAAAAAAGGAAGATACACTTCATATGCGAGAATATGTGTATACATGAACATAGCTGAACCTATACCAAACTCAGTGGAACTAGAATATCATGAATAGGTATGGAAACAAACGCTAGACTACAAACACATCCCGTTCAGATGTCGTAGATGTCATGAGTATGGTCACTTGTTTGAGTGTCTAATGAACCTAGAGGAGGGACAAAACATGCACAAATAATAGAGGAAACATCAAGAAGATAAGGAAGGGTTTCAAGAAGTGAAAAGCAAGAGGAGACAAGCAAAAGAAGACCCCAACACAGGGAAAAAAGAATATCAAGCTTAGCTGAGTAGAATGAACAAATTTGAAGCACTGCAAGGAGAAGAAGAAGAAGAAAATGAGGTCCAAGCTATGGACTACCAGGAAAAATGACAAGAGAGTAGTTCGAGTCAAGGAAAACCAAACCCTAAGAGGAAAGCTCAAAGAGAGCTGGCAGATAAAGAGGATAAGGAGGACAATGAGAAGATGGATAACACCACAATGTAAATCGACTGAAGCGAGGGAGAGGAACTAAGCATGGAAGAAGAGGTGCTGAAGAAACTGTTGAATGAATGGAGACACCTAGATGAAATATTTATACTAGAAGACCAAAAAATACTATACAGAGAAACATTCCAAAAGTATCAAGCTAAGTAGGGACAGGGATAGGTGGAGATGGTAGAATAATTGGGGATGCATAAGGAAAATCCCCAAGAATATTCAAATAAAATGAACGGAGGAAAGAAAAGAGGCTAGAGGAACCTACAGGAATCCATACAGATTATGGGAGAAATGTTGTTGAATACAGGTGGGTGGTACTTCTATCAGTGGTATACCAACAAATAAACAAAGTATCCCAATGATAATTACATCCTGGAACATAAGAGGCCTCAATAGCATAGCCAAACATAGACATTTAACTGAGAGACTAAGAAAAGAAAAACCTCAACTCATGCTGCTACAAGAAACAAAGATTACAAGAGGGAAAATGGAAGATATATTAAGTAAATTAAAAATGAGGTATGAATGCATGACCATAGATGTAAGAGGTAGCGTAGGAGGAATAACAATACCATGGAACCCAGCAGAGATCACAATGGACTATTGGATAGGTATGAAGAGAATCCTCATGGGGAGGTTTCGCTTGATAGGAAATAAAGAATGGTTACTAGTCTCTATAGTATACAACCCTCACATTCCAGTGGAAAAGGAAAATTTCCTCCAGCAAATAAAGAGGTTAAGCCAACTACATAGAAAAAAATTGGTTGTTAGCAGGCGACTTTAACTTAATAACAACAATAGAGGAGAAAAAAGGGGGACTGTGAAGAGAAGAGTTGGAAATGGAGAAATTCAGATATTTATAAGAAGAACTATAATTGGTGGACATCCCAACAATAAATGGAAAATATACATGGAATAATAGAGGGGGAGGGAGTAGATAAATAGCCTCCCGATTGGACATATTCTTGGCCACATAACACTTCATTAACAAAGATGTATACTATGAGGCAAAAATTCTACCGTGTCAAGGGTCGGACCACTGGCCTATTAAAATTGAAGTAGAAATGAAACAAGAAAACCAAAAAAAACATTTTAGGTTTGAGGCATTTTGGCTAAGAGAACTGACCCTCATAGTAAAAATGAAGGAGCGGTGGAATGAGAGTGAGATAGTAGGGAGAAACTTGATGCATACCTTTCAACTCAAACTTAAAGAAATAAAAGGAAAAATAAAGAAATGGAATAAGGATGAATTCTGAAACATACAAAAGGAATAGGAGTTCATCCAAACAAAGATGAAGGAAGTACAACAACAAATTATCAACAAAGGCAAAAGTGAAGTGCTAGCGGATGAGGAAGGGCAACTGATTAATAATGGAGGAAATGAGAGAACAAGAAGAAATAATATGGAAGTAGAAATCCAGAATTCAGTGGTTAAAGGAAGGAGAACGAAATACAATGTTTTTTCACAAAGTAATGATCCATCATAGGCAGCAGAATAGGATATTATCCCTAGTAGATAAGCAAGGCAATCATCTTACTCAAAATGAAGACATGAAGAATCTGTTAGTGCAACACTTCAAAAGGTTGTTGATGGAACCTAACATAAGAAGGGAGGAGAATATAAACAAAATCATATAGCACATCCCTAACCTGGTGAGCAGAGATTAGAACATGGCCCTACTAAGAGAAATATCTAAAACAAAGGTAGAAGAAGTCATTAGGAATATGGAGAGAAACAAAGCACTAGGGCCAGATGGATACATAGCATAATTCTTCTAGGCAACATGGCCATTCATGGGTGAAGACATAGTGAAACTAGTGTAGGAGTCCAGGCACACAAAAATAATGCAACCAACCCTAAACTCCACATTTTTGGCCCTGATTTCAAAGACAGTTCATTCGAAAGAACCGCAAGGGTTCATACCAATAGAAATTTGTAATGTCATATACAAAATTATGGCTACAATTATGGTTAATCATTTAAAACCTATACTACTTGGGTTGATATCTCAAGAACAAACAGGGTTTGTTAAAGGAAGACAAATAAAAGTTGGCGTAGTGGTGGCACAAGAAGCAATTCATTCATTAAAGACAAAAAAAAACCAAAAGAATGTTGGTTAAATTAGATTTTTCAAAAGCCTATGATCGACTGAATTGGGATTATCTACCAGGAATATTGAAGGCATTCATCTTTGATTCAATATGGATAAGTTGGATAATGTCGATGGTATCAACTCTAGTTCTATCAATTCTACTCAATGGATCACCCACAGAGGTGTTTAACGCAACTTGAGGGCTTAGGTAAGGTGACCCGCTTTCACCATTTTTGTTCATCCTAGCAGCGGAAGGCCTCAGAAGGTATATAAAGGAGAAAGTTCGAAGTGAAAAACACACTAGCCTTAGACTATGGGGAATGATCTAGAATTAACTCACCAACAATTTGTAGACAACATAATGACATATGGATAGGCATCACTCAAGGAAACCAGAAAAATAATGGAAATTCTCACAGACTTCACTAGTGCTTCAGGGACGGATATAAACAAAGAGATGTTTGATATATTTTTCTTCAAAACAACAACACCCTCACAAGCTTTCTTAGCAAGAGTAATGGGATTCAGAATAGGAAATTTCTTCATGAAATACCTAGGAGTCCGCTAAATGATTAGCAAAATAGAGTCACAAACTGGAAACCCATGTTGGGAAAAATCCAAGGAAAGATGCAGAACTTGACATTTGGGGCACTGAATATGCCAAGTTGTGTAATATTTTTGAGATCAGTACTACAATATATCCCGATTGACCAATTAACTAGTCAAGCGACTCCAAAAATAATATGCCAAAAGATGATAGACATCTTCAAAAATATTTTAGGGCAAGGGCCTAGAATGGAAAAAAATGGGCTCTTCTACCATGGAACTGGCTCAACAAAACCGTAAAAGAAGGAGGACTAGGACTTTGAGATCCTTATATACTCAATCAGGTCATGGGGGAAAAGTTATGGTGAAGATGGATCCAGGGAGGGGTAGACCTATGGAAACGATTATGGGAGAGGAAGTATGACATGCCAAGATCAACATAAGGAAAGTTAAGACTCCAAGACAACAAGAAAGGATCAACAATATGGAACCTAACTTATGATAACATAAATTTGATCAGCAACCATAGTTTCTGGGAAATAAGAGGGGGTGATAAAGGAAATTTCTGGGAAGAAGTGTGGCAACAAAGAGAAAAACTAATCAGTAAGCTTGAGCAAGAAGAAGTCTAACAATATACCAACATCCATGGGGAAAAAACAGTTAAAAACTTCTCGAGCATAGAACCTGGAGAATATTGGAGAAAGTGGAAATAGAAACAGGACTAGCCAGATGCTCTAGAAACACCCCAGTGGAAGTTATATGAGAATGAAATGGCAACTTGGAAAATCACGAAAGCAGAAGGGCCATACATACTAAGATGGGGTTACAAGATTAAAGGGAAGTTCACAATTAAAGAGGGTTATCAACTACACGTAGAACATCTCAGGAAACAAGAGACAAATATGTGGGAAAGTATATGGCAAGAAAATACCTAGCCGAAGTTCGCCTTCTTCATGTGGATCCTTCACCACAGCGCACACTTACATGGGATCAATTGCAAAAAAAGGGCTACAAGGATCCTTGATATGCAACTTATGTAAAGAAAAAGCACAAAAAATGGAGCACATGACCAATACCTGTAGATACAGTGATAACCTGTGGAAAAAACATAATCAACTCTTCAAAGTAAGTGATAGGAATCCAAACAACATGAAGGCAACAATAGATAATTGGCGGAAAAAGCCTTACCAAAATACAATCCTAAACTGAGCGTGGAGATTATTTTAGGGTTTGTCCTGTGGGAAATATGGAAGGAAAGAAATAATCTAATTTTCAAAGAAGAAAGAAGAATTGAAGCAGAAAAATGGAATGAGATAATCTAGAACATAAGAGAGACAATATTGGCAGAGAAATGGTATGAGGAGGATTGGAAAAGCAATCTACAGGAATAAAGAATAATGAAAGGCTTGAACTTGAAACCTAGTATGCTAAATGCCTCCTCATGGAAGCATCATACCCCCAATGGAGAGTCAAAAAATTGTTATAAATGGCCTCAACAATAATTTTTTAAGCTTAATTTTGATGGAGCTGCAAAAGGAAACCATGGTGCAGTGGGGATAGGAGGATTATTCAGAGATTACATGGGGAAAAAGCTCAGAGTTTACGCTATGGACTGCGGAAATGTGAGCAACAATGAAGCAAAGGTTCATACTCTAAAGAGGGGAATGGAAATTGTGATAAGAGAGTGATTCCAAAGACTATAGGTAGAAGGGGACTCGAAAATGGTAATTGAGATGGTGAAGGAGCTACAACTAGGAATGCAGTGGGAAAGAATTAGCCAAAGCTAGAGGACTGCATGGCTAGTCCAAGAGATCAGCAAGCTAATTCGACAAATAGGATACATTATCCCAACACATGTCTGAAGGATGGGCACTGTGGCAGTAGACAATCTGGAAAACTGGGGATGCGACCAGGTAGGTAGAAACTTAGATATAAAAGAAAAAGAGTTATTACAAATGGAGGAAGTGAAAAAACTAGTGGAAATACTAGAAAAATGAACCCTCAATCAGGGTGTGACAAAGAAGAGGAGGTGGGCCAGTGGCGATGGGAAGTGGAGATGTCATAGATCATCCACTTGAGTGCAAGGACAAATATTTATTCGGGATGTGGAGGAAGAGGAAAATAGGAAGGGTAGGTGGAAAGATAGGGCAGGGAGGGAGAAAGCCCTAAGAGAAGGCAAGTGGAGCCAAGAAGGGAAGGCAGAGAGGAAGGCATGGGAGCCAACATGAGAGTTGGTAGAGTGATGCTAGTAATTGGCAGGACTATGGAGAAGGACTCATGGCAAGAGTAGCCAGAGGCACGAGGGAGTTAATGAGAGTCAGAGCGAGAAGGGATGGAGGGTCATCATTCCGAGGTGAAGGAATGAGGAAAAGGGTGGAAAGAAAATTAGAAGGACATGTGGTAGGTGTGTCGAAAGGTAGTGGGGAAAGGGAGGTATAACAAAAGGGCAGAGAGACAGAAATTAGTTTCATGCAGAATATGAAAGCGAGAGTAGGAGCAAAGAAAGGTGGTGGACGCAGGACGATGATGCAGACCAGGGGATGCAACTACATCAACTTAGGTCAATGGTATGTTTTCCTCCATTTCCTAAACAACAGAATTATAGTTATGTAAAATTCAATGGTATTAGGGAAAGAGACCTGGGAAAGTCTGGACTCCAAAAGAGTTGAAACCAGGGTCTCTTAGAACACCACTTGGCTCAAGAATGAGGAAGAAAGGGTGAGAGAAGAAATAGTTAAAATATCGCCCCTAAAGAAGGAGTACAGAGGGAAGGAGGGAGGCCAGGGAGAGAAGAGAGACCTTGAAAAGGGAGAAGGTCCGAGGAAATCCACTCCGGCTAGGTGGCTCTTGAAGCATGGAGGATATTTCATAGGTAGCTGGAATAGGGCAGAGTCCACCTTGGAGACCTCAGGGGCTAAGACAAGGGACAACTGGGCCTCTGAGAAACCTACCTGGAACTTCCTGAGTAAAATAGAGAGGATAACCAGAGGTTCAATTAGAGCAAATATTGTAGAGAGGGGCACGAATGGAATGAAATTACCTTGTGCAATCCTGAATAGGGACATGTTCCCCCCGATAGTTTTCCCGATAGGTTTTCTATGGTAAGAATTCCTCGCATTGTCTAGAACAAGAACGTCGTTCCCTCTTATAGTCTCCCTGATAGGTTTTCTATGGAAATCCTTCTGTGTGAGGGCTAACAGGGAGGGATGAATTTGAGAAAAGAAGAATCAAGGGGCAAGAAAGAGATACCCAAGATATGGCGGGGAGAAATCTGAGGGAAATGTTAAGAAAACTCAAGCCACCAAGACTTGAGCGAGATACCAGGCACGACACAATTAAATATAAGATAGATTGGGTGTTATACCAATAGAATATTGATACTTCTTATGGTATTGTTTTAGGTTTAATCATAATCTACATCTAGTATAGTGTGAAGGCAAGTAAGAGCATAGAGGAAAGTGAACTAGGAGAAGAAAATGGAATTAGAGACAATGGAAGAATGGGAACAGATGGAAAAGAAGTGGCTAAGAAGAGAAATAGAGGTACAGGTAAAGCAGGGAAAAGGACTGTCAGGGGGTGGGAAGCTCCAATAGAGAACAACATAAGAGAGGGAGAAAGACAGGACAGGAGCATATGAAGACCCTCATTGATGCGTAGATGGCAGGGAACCCACCTAAGGTTAGAGACCAAATAATGGGTTGGGAGCGAGAATTAAATGGTTGTATTACCAACCAAGATATTCCCACGGAAGAATGGGAAGACATGGTTCAAGACCTGGGCAACACTCAAGGCCTGTACACCCTCTTCAGACAAACGATCCAACAATACTGGGTCATGAAGAATGTAGTGGCTCGGGCCATGACTCTTAACAAAGAAAAGGAAAAAAAAAAGAACAGGAAGCACAAGAGGATACTAAAGAGAAATAACCCAGCAGAGCAGATCTTCTCAGTGAGATAGCAGCAATATAGATACAAACATATCGAAACAACCTAGCACTGGGAAGGATTGAGCAAAGTCTGTAGGATATGAGGAGAAGTGATATGTCGGGATCCAGTTTTAAAGCCCCAACTCCCGTGGAGTCCTCGGATGAGGAGTAAAACAGAGATCCAGATAATTTTTTTATTCTTTAATTAATTTATTTATTTATTTATTTTTTAATGCCAATTAGCTTTTATTTTCTAAAGTTTATATGCAGTATAGACAAAATAGACAATGTTGTAAGGTTGATAGAGAAAGACTTATATAAATTTTGGACAACTTTTAACGCTAACAGGTGGCCAACTTGGTTTCCTAGGGCAGGTTGAGGCCACTTGACACAAATGGAAAAACTTTATTTTGGTCAGTTAATATAAATAGTGAAAGTACTACCAAGTTTACAAAAAAAGAGTCACTAACCATAGAGGATGAGTTTCTATTTCACTTAGCTTTAAAAACGTGAGTAGGATTAAGATTTAAATTTAGAAGGCATTACTTATAAGAACATGATTTAATTTCAATTGTAATCATTAAAGTGTTTACCATAACCATAATTTTGTACTGTCAATGTATACTATTGGACAGTTGCATTAAGGAAAATATTTATGCATAATATCAAAATCTAAAATCAGTTATGTATATGAAGTTTTATATGATGTAGCTTTACTAGATATTTATGAAGTATTGTTTAGAAAGTTGCTTATGTAAATACATTATGAACTTTAACATAATAGGTAGCTCAATCACTTCAAATAGATTATTTTAAGATGGATTTCGCTATCAATTTTATGGTTCTAACCTAACTGAGTCTTATTAGGTTACTAAGCACTAACATGGTTGGTAGTTAGTAATTCTATATCTAGATATTTTTGAGAAGATAGATAGATCCTACAAAGTTGTCATTGAAAAATAATAGTAATATATACAAATGAAAATTATGAGTCATGATTGTAAAATGACATATTATAAATTAGAGAATATCACATTATATTCTAGAGATAGTACAAAATATATAAATATACTTATATTAAAAAATGTCACAAAAATGTATGCCATTCTTACCATATATACTTATGATGTTTTCCCCACATTTCTAGTATAAGGGTATGGTGAAAATACAAGTACCCTCCATTACATAGCTTGAATAACTTAAGTAGATCAATATGTTTTTGGAGGAGTACATAAAGATTTTGTAGTGTCTAACTAGAGTACCATTACATTGTTGGATATTTCACTGCATTGATTCAACTTTAGGTGTGCCTATTACATATTAATATTAGAAATATGATACGTAACAAAAATTTAGTAAATGATTTAGAAAGGATAACCCAAGTCAAGCTAGCCTTCTTGTAGAAGTCCAATTATGCCCACTTTCAAGAAGGATAGTATGTGATGCAAGTCCATTGTTTGTTATGAATTGAACGAAAGCATATCAAGATATTGACACCCTATCTCAAATATAGAAGATATTATTGGACACCTTCAAATGCCTCAATTTATTGATCAAGATAGTTATGAATTGTAATAAGTTTTTTTTTTTTTTTTTTAATTATTTTTATATAAAATAGATAACAGAGTAAAAACCATTTTTATAACATCACCAAATACTATTACATATAGAATAATAGAAAAGGGAAAAGATTTCATGTGTAGAATTACAATTACAACATAGAATAATCTAGGATTTTGTCCACACATAGTAGGGGTGAGCTTGGATGTTGTAATTATGAGAGTGAAAAAGCATGTAAGAATGCCTCTTCTTTATTTCATAGTAAGACATATGCAATATCCTTCATTTATTCATAGCATTCGAAGAATAAAGATGGTGCCATTCACATTCCTTCTAGAGTAGTGATGCGTGATATCGCTATGAAGGTCAAACCTAGACATTTAGACCTTGTTAAGGTCATCCTTTGAGATTTATATATAGTTAATTCCTAAGCCATCTTATGGGGGGTTTTTTTCTTGTTACTTTGTTTTATGGGTGGAATTGGTACATACTTTGGTTGTTCTTTTTCCTATGGAGGTCCAATGTATTTATCAAATGACACAACAACATAGATTGGTAAACTTAAAGGGCTATGTCCTAGTGCATATACATTTTTCATGACTACTCCGAGAACACCATTTACTAATATCTCATGTACCCATAAACTACAAGATATCATAACTCATTGTCCTACACATAAAAATATCTATTTTTCCAATTGGTCATGATGTTGTTGGTGTGCTTCTGAGCCATTTGTTAATTCTGCAACATTTTGTGCAATTGCAATATGCAATGATTCAAGCATGGATTTGTTATGGTTATCAACAAGAATGTTTATTGCAAAGAGGTGGATTGAAGTGTGAAATATTTGGCACTCTTTGATGGACAAAAATCTACTAGTATTAGAATGAAGGAGGTTCTAGTTATCTATTATTGGTATAGCATTGCGAATGTTTGTTAATTATTGGTATAAATGAGTCCGTGTGTCAAGAATTCCTTGTTTTTGAGAAATTTATTTCCAATTGATTATAGTGGTAAAGGTTGTCCATAAACTCCTCCCTGGAGTTGCGCCTACATAGAGATGTTATTCCATTACTAATGGAAGCTGGCCCAAGTCTCGTACAAGAATTGCTAAGCATTGACTGAATGAATAGTGGTTTCTTTATGGAAATGCCTCACACAAATAACTCTATATCTGCATAAACAATTTACAACCTATGAAACTCATCTCATTAATTATAATGTAGTGTATATGTTTAATATCTTCTTGGAAACTATAAGGGGTTGGCCATTTAAAGGCTTCATGTATTTGATAAGAATCCAAATCCATAAATGTATAGTGGTTGCATGTATGTTTAATGCTGCAACACTAGAAGTGGTAAGAAGAAGTATTGGGCTATGGCCAATTGTTGCTCGAGAAGATAGTGCCTCTTTGATGTAGCTTATCAGGTAGGATTTTATAGTGTTTGTAGTGCCTTGGATGATCATCTTTAATCTCTCTTTTAGTTCTCTTGCTTGTGAGTGTTGTATGATTATGTCCAATGTATGTTGTTGATTTGTAGATAATGTATTTCTGAAAGGACATATGGGATTGAGTTTTGCATGGCTTCCCCATTCCTACAATTATAGTTGATGAACTTTGGTGCAAAATCCAATGTATCTTTTGATACTTCTAGTTTATTCCATGGGTGGGAAGTGTTGAGTCCTTGAAGGCCTAGCATGTAAGAAAAAGTGAATTGGATAATCCCTATAGGTACTAATATTGATAGATATTTCCATTCATTCATATCCATATCTGTTTGTATGTTAATATGGGTAGGCTCATCTTCAGATGCTTGGTCATAAAGAGTTGGAATAACAATGTGATTAACATACTATGCATGGTAGTCATTTCTTATTCTCTCCAAATTAGCCAAAATGTCTTTTCAGAAAGACCTATGCCTTTAGAGAAAGAATGGAAGAGTTTATATAATATTAGATTACTCCATTATAAATAAACAAAGGAATTAGAATGTTTGTTTGGTACTGTAGTAAAAAGTAGCCGTACATGGACAATTATGTGGATGTTCCTTTTTTTCCACTTTTCCTATTTTAATGCGTGTATGTCCAATATTTTGGAAGGTTAAGTAAATAGATAGCATCCATGAAAATAGGACAAGTCAAATATGCATCAATGAAATTAGATTTAGATAAGCATAAGATAATTCATGAGATACTTGTTGAAATATTTTGTGACCAACATTTAGTTTGGTGAAAGTGTGACAAGGGGAAACTTCTGGAGCATAGGGAAAGTTTCTTGAGTGCTTATGTCACGATCTATAATTTCTTTTGAGTGAAACCATCGATAAATATTTGAGGGAGGATTATTTGAATGTGATTGAGCTACAATAAGATATGGTGATAGGTCTTGGACATTATTAACATTATTAACCATAGAGGAAGAGGGAGTATGACTTTCATAAAAGGTAAAATAAGTTGGATTTAGAAAGGCATGAATATTGGTTTTTCAGTAAAAAATATGCACTGATTTCAATGTAGATGTTGATTCCTAATCCTATTTGATTTATTGCACTGGATACATTGATTTTAGTGTAGTCTTTGATTTCTTGCATTAGATGCATTAATTTTAGTGTAGATGTTGATTTCTAATCCAATTTGATTGCTTGTACTAGATGTATTAATTTTATTGTAGGCATTGATTTCTTATTTGATGTAACTAAATGTATGATTCACGTTAATTTCAAAAGTATTAGATTAACAATATCCATTAATTTCAATTTAAACACAAAAAAATTACTGATGACGTGCATTGATTTTTATGTTACAATAATTCAACCATAATTAAAATACTTGAATTTTCGTCTTAAATAAAGTGTTCACTTACCTGAAATGCTTGCTTCTTGAAACCATAAATTATGTGTAATTGAATGCATTATTATTATTGTCATTTTCCATCATTCAACATTGTTAATTACTTTTCATTCAAATGAGGTAATATAAAACAACTACCATTGAAACTTACATGGGGTTTAACACTCCATAACTCACAATGATTGACTTCAGAGAAAGTTACTATTAATATTGGACAACAAGAGAGACGAGGTATGAAATTTACTACAATAGGTCAAGTTAAAGATTTGAATGGTCTATGATTTTAGTCTCCCTTTTCATATGATTGATATAAAAAGGTGGAAAAAATAATAGGTGTGGCAATAAGAATAGTAGAAGAAAATATTTTGAGATTGATCATAATGAAGAGTATTTGTAATTTGATTACATTCTTATTATTCACATTTCTATCATTTAACATTGTTACATTGTCACTTTTCATTCACAATTTTTATTTCATCATTCAAGTTATTAACAATCTCTATCATCTCAACAAACTGAGGTAACAAAGAAAATTTAAAATCAAAATGACCGAATTAATATTAGACATATTTAGCATATTTAAACTGATCAAAATAATTATATGTTCAAAATTTTTTGTGTGATCATGCATGATTGAAACCAACCTAGATCCATATTAACCACAGATCTATCAAGTGTTGAGAGGGATCGAATCTCTTAAGGTGCAAACGTTTCCTCAAGTTGTGCACTCAAAAAAGAGATTTGCACCTTAAGTTATTTGATCTATCTCGATGCTTAATAAATTAGAGGTTAAGATAAATATAAGCTAGTAATTAATGTTTCATCTTCTTAATAACATTTATCACCTTATTATAAAAATTTATGAAAAGTTTTATGAAAATTGTGTTAAGCTAATATAAACTAGCATAATAATTTTTGACACAACTTTGAAAATCAAACCTCTTAAATCTTCCTTTGAAAAAATGAGAAACTTGCATAAAAATTATAATAGAATGCTGAAGAAAGTGGATCATATGAAATAAATTTACATTAATTTAAAAAAAAAAAGAGAAAAGAAAAAAGTGACCAGAATGCACTTTTTGGGAGTTAAAACATATTTTAATGATACATGTTGTAGGTTTAAGCCTTGACATATTTTTAGACAATCATTATCATGCAAGACAAAGGAAATATAATTAACCATTATAAACCCAATAGAATCACTATGTGCCCTCCAATTTAAGGGATGGAAATTTGGTGTTCAATATCACTAACCATAGAGGAATTTTGGTCCAAAACAAGTTCGAATTTTTTTTGCTCTCTAACCCTAATGGTGCGGCAGCCATGAGCTAAATTGAACTGCAACCCAAAAACTTTGACGACATTTGCAAAGATGCAAATGAAGAGGCTGGTAACTAGGTTGGAATGATAGAGGATGAAGGGGGAGGAGAGATCCTCTCCTACCGAGACGCGATGACAGGGGATTCCCGTTAGAACACAAGTAATCCGAAACTAGTAGGAGATATCAACAAAATCTCAAGACCTATCCTCGGGGCACAATGGTAGGCATGAAACAAAGAAAAATGTTTACCATGTGCGATGGAGAAACTGAGATTTGTCATTCTGATGAACAAACTAGAGCGATACAAAAGATACATGAAAGACCATGCACTAATATGTAAGTTCATCAGAGTTTCGCTGATAGAGAAGGACCTCACCAAATCGATACAACAAAAATGGAAACCCAAAGGTAATATCGAGCTCAAGTTGGGAGCTAGAGGCTTCTTCACGGTAATATTGTCAAACCTGCAAGACAAAGAAAAAGTGTTTGAAAATGGTCCTTACTTTCATTATAATTTTGGTTTGTTTATGAGGTATTGGGAAGAATGCTACAACCTAGACAAGGAAAACTTTTTGGTAGCCCCAGTTTGGGTCAGGTTATTCGTTCTCCCAATGAACTTTTGGGACATAGAAATACTGGAGGGCATTGGAAATATGATAGGAATATTTGTAAAAATAGCAGAAATGACAAAAAAAGGAAGATACACTTCATATGCGAGAATATGTGTATACATGAACATAGCTGAACCTATACCAAACTCAGTGGAACTAGAATATCATGAATAGGTATGGAAACAAACGCTAGACTACAAACACATCCCGTTCAGATGTCGTAGATGTCATGAGTATGGTCACTTGTTTGAGTGTCTAATGAACCTAGAGGAGGGACAAAACATGCACAAATAATAGAGGAAACATCAAGAAGATAAGGAAGGGTTTCAAGAAGTGAAAAGCAAGAGGAGACAAGCAAAAGAAGACCCCAACACAGGGAAAAAAGAATATCAAGCTTAGCTGAGTAGAATGAACAAATTTGAAGCACTGCAAGGAGAAGAAGAAGAAGAAAATGAGGTCCAAGCTATGGACTACCAGGAAAAATGACAAGAGAGTAGTTCGAGTCAAGGAAAACCAAACCCTAAGAGGAAAGCTCAAAGAGAGCTGGCAGATAAAGAGGATAAGGAGGACAATGAGAAGATGGATAACACCACAATGTAAATCGACTGAAGCGAGGGAGAGGAACTAAGCATGGAAGAAGAGGTGCTGAAGAAACTGTTGAATGAATGGAGACACCTAGATGAAATATTTATACTAGAAGACCAAAAAATACTATACAGAGAAACATTCCAAAAGTATCAAGCTAAGTAGGGACAGGGATAGGTGGAGATGGTAGAATAATTGGGGATGCATAAGGAAAATCCCCAAGAATATTCAAATAAAATGAACGGAGGAAAGAAAAGAGGCTAGAGGAACCTACAGGAATCCATACAGATTATGGGAGAAATGTTGTTGAATACAGGTGGGTGGTACTTCTATCAGTGGTATACCAACAAATAAACAAAGTATCCCAATGATAATTACATCCTGGAACATAAGAGGCCTCAATAGCATAGCCAAACATAGACATTTAACTGAGAGACTAAGAAAAGAAAAACCTCAACTCATGCTGCTACAAGAAACAAAGATTACAAGAGGGAAAATGGAAGATATATTAAGTAAATTAAAAATGAGGTATGAATGCATGACCATAGATGTAAGAGGTAGCGTAGGAGGAATAACAATACCATGGAACCCAGCAGAGATCACAATGGACTATTGGATAGGTATGAAGAGAATCCTCATGGGGAGGTTTCGCTTGATAGGAAATAAAGAATGGTTACTAGTCTCTATAGTATACAACCCTCACATTCCAGTGGAAAAGGAAAATTTCCTCCAGCAAATAAAGAGGTTAAGCCAACTACATAGAAAAAAATTGGTTGTTAGCAGGCGACTTTAACTTAATAACAACAATAGAGGAGAAAAAAGGGGGACTGTGAAGAGAAGAGTTGGAAATGGAGAAATTCAGATATTTATAAGAAGAACTATAATTGGTGGACATCCCAACAATAAATGGAAAATATACATGGAATAATAGAGGGGGAGGGAGTAGATAAATAGCCTCCCGATTGGACATATTCTTGGCCACATAACACTTCATTAACAAAGATGTATACTATGAGGCAAAAATTCTACCGTGTCAAGGGTCGGACCACTGGCCTATTAAAATTGAAGTAGAAATGAAACAAGAAAACCAAAAAAAACATTTTAGGTTTGAGGCATTTTGGCTAAGAGAACTGACCCTCATAGTAAAAATGAAGGAGCGGTGGAATGAGAGTGAGATAGTAGGGAGAAACTTGATGCATACCTTTCAACTCAAACTTAAAGAAATAAAAGGAAAAATAAAGAAATGGAATAAGGATGAATTCTGAAACATACAAAAGGAATAGGAGTTCATCCAAACAAAGATGAAGGAAGTACAACAACAAATTATCAACAAAGGCAAAAGTGAAGTGCTAGCGGATGAGGAAGGGCAACTGATTAATAATGGAGGAAATGAGAGAACAAGAAGAAATAATATGGAAGTAGAAATCCAGAATTCAGTGGTTAAAGGAAGGAGAACGAAATACAATGTTTTTTCACAAAGTAATGATCCATCATAGGCAGCAGAATAGGATATTATCCCTAGTAGATAAGCAAGGCAATCATCTTACTCAAAATGAAGACATGAAGAATCTGTTAGTGCAACACTTCAAAAGGTTGTTGATGGAACCTAACATAAGAAGGGAGGAGAATATAAACAAAATCATATAGCACATCCCTAACCTGGTGAGCAGAGATTAGAACATGGCCCTACTAAGAGAAATATCTAAAACAAAGGTAGAAGAAGTCATTAGGAATATGGAGAGAAACAAAGCACTAGGGCCAGATGGATACATAGCATAATTCTTCTAGGCAACATGGCCATTCATGGGTGAAGACATAGTGAAACTAGTGTAGGAGTCCAGGCACACAAAAATAATGCAACCAACCCTAAACTCCACATTTTTGGCCCTGATTTCAAAGACAGTTCATTCGAAAGAACCGCAAGGGTTCATACCAATAGAAATTTGTAATGTCATATACAAAATTATGGCTACAATTATGGTTAATCATTTAAAACCTATACTACTTGGGTTGATATCTCAAGAACAAACAGGGTTTGTTAAAGGAAGACAAATAAAAGTTGGCGTAGTGGTGGCACAAGAAGCAATTCATTCATTAAAGACAAAAAAAAACCAAAAGAATGTTGGTTAAATTAGATTTTTCAAAAGCCTATGATCGACTGAATTGGGATTATCTACCAGGAATATTGAAGGCATTCATCTTTGATTCAATATGGATAAGTTGGATAATGTCGATGGTATCAACTCTAGTTCTATCAATTCTACTCAATGGATCACCCACAGAGGTGTTTAACGCAACTTGAGGGCTTAGGTAAGGTGACCCGCTTTCACCATTTTTGTTCATCCTAGCAGCGGAAGGCCTCAGAAGGTATATAAAGGAGAAAGTTCGAAGTGAAAAACACACTAGCCTTAGACTATGGGGAATGATCTAGAATTAACTCACCAACAATTTGTAGACAACATAATGACATATGGATAGGCATCACTCAAGGAAACCAGAAAAATAATGGAAATTCTCACAGACTTCACTAGTGCTTCAGGGACGGATATAAACAAAGAGATGTTTGATATATTTTTCTTCAAAACAACAACACCCTCACAAGCTTTCTTAGCAAGAGTAATGGGATTCAGAATAGGAAATTTCTTCATGAAATACCTAGGAGTCCGCTAAATGATTAGCAAAATAGAGTCACAAACTGGAAACCCATGTTGGGAAAAATCCAAGGAAAGATGCAGAACTTGACATTTGGGGCACTGAATATGCCAAGTTGTGTAATATTTTTGAGATCAGTACTACAATATATCCCGATTGACCAATTAACTAGTCAAGCGACTCCAAAAATAATATGCCAAAAGATGATAGACATCTTCAAAAATATTTTAGGGCAAGGGCCTAGAATGGAAAAAAATGGGCTCTTCTACCATGGAACTGGCTCAACAAAACCGTAAAAGAAGGAGGACTAGGACTTTGAGATCCTTATATACTCAATCAGGTCATGGGGGAAAAGTTATGGTGAAGATGGATCCAGGGAGGGGTAGACCTATGGAAACGATTATGGGAGAGGAAGTATGACATGCCAAGATCAACATAAGGAAAGTTAAGACTCCAAGACAACAAGAAAGGATCAACAATATGGAACCTAACTTATGATAACATAAATTTGATCAGCAACCATAGTTTCTGGGAAATAAGAGGGGGTGATAAAGGAAATTTCTGGGAAGAAGTGTGGCAACAAAGAGAAAAACTAATCAGTAAGCTTGAGCAAGAAGAAGTCTAACAATATACCAACATCCATGGGGAAAAAACAGTTAAAAACTTCTCGAGCATAGAACCTGGAGAATATTGGAGAAAGTGGAAATAGAAACAGGACTAGCCAGATGCTCTAGAAACACCCCAGTGGAAGTTATATGAGAATGAAATGGCAACTTGGAAAATCACGAAAGCAGAAGGGCCATACATACTAAGATGGGGTTACAAGATTAAAGGGAAGTTCACAATTAAAGAGGGTTATCAACTACACGTAGAACATCTCAGGAAACAAGAGACAAATATGTGGGAAAGTATATGGCAAGAAAATACCTAGCCGAAGTTCGCCTTCTTCATGTGGATCCTTCACCACAGCGCACACTTACATGGGATCAATTGCAAAAAAAGGGCTACAAGGATCCTTGATATGCAACTTATGTAAAGAAAAAGCACAAAAAATGGAGCACATGACCAATACCTGTAGATACAGTGATAACCTGTGGAAAAAACATAATCAACTCTTCAAAGTAAGTGATAGGAATCCAAACAACATGAAGGCAACAATAGATAATTGGCGGAAAAAGCCTTACCAAAATACAATCCTAAACTGAGCGTGGAGATTATTTTAGGGTTTGTCCTGTGGGAAATATGGAAGGAAAGAAATAATCTAATTTTCAAAGAAGAAAGAAGAATTGAAGCAGAAAAATGGAATGAGATAATCTAGAACATAAGAGAGACAATATTGGCAGAGAAATGGTATGAGGAGGATTGGAAAAGCAATCTACAGGAATAAAGAATAATGAAAGGCTTGAACTTGAAACCTAGTATGCTAAATGCCTCCTCATGGAAGCATCATACCCCCAATGGAGAGTCAAAAAATTGTTATAAATGGCCTCAACAATAATTTTTTAAGCTTAATTTTGATGGAGCTGCAAAAGGAAACCATGGTGCAGTGGGGATAGGAGGATTATTCAGAGATTACATGGGGAAAAAGCTCAGAGTTTACGCTATGGACTGCGGAAATGTGAGCAACAATGAAGCAAAGGTTCATACTCTAAAGAGGGGAATGGAAATTGTGATAAGAGAGTGATTCCAAAGACTATAGGTAGAAGGGGACTCGAAAATGGTAATTGAGATGGTGAAGGAGCTACAACTAGGAATGCAGTGGGAAAGAATTAGCCAAAGCTAGAGGACTGCATGGCTAGTCCAAGAGATCAGCAAGCTAATTCGACAAATAGGATACATTATCCCAACACATGTCTGAAGGATGGGCACTGTGGCAGTAGACAATCTGGAAAACTGGGGATGCGACCAGGTAGGTAGAAACTTAGATATAAAAGAAAAAGAGTTATTACAAATGGAGGAAGTGAAAAAACTAGTGGAAATACTAGAAAAATGAACCCTCAATCAGGGTGTGACAAAGAAGAGGAGGTGGGCCAGTGGCGATGGGAAGTGGAGATGTCATAGATCATCCACTTGAGTGCAAGGACAAATATTTATTCGGGATGTGGAGGAAGAGGAAAATAGGAAGGGTAGGTGGAAAGATAGGGCAGGGAGGGAGAAAGCCCTAAGAGAAGGCAAGTGGAGCCAAGAAGGGAAGGCAGAGAGGAAGGCATGGGAGCCAACATGAGAGTTGGTAGAGTGATGCTAGTAATTGGCAGGACTATGGAGAAGGACTCATGGCAAGAGTAGCCAGAGGCACGAGGGAGTTAATGAGAGTCAGAGCGAGAAGGGATGGAGGGTCATCATTCCGAGGTGAAGGAATGAGGAAAAGGGTGGAAAGAAAATTAGAAGGACATGTGGTAGGTGTGTCGAAAGGTAGTGGGGAAAGGGAGGTATAACAAAAGGGCAGAGAGACAGAAATTAGTTTCATGCAGAATATGAAAGCGAGAGTAGGAGCAAAGAAAGGTGGTGGACGCAGGACGATGATGCAGACCAGGGGATGCAACTACATCAACTTAGGTCAATGGTATGTTTTCCTCCATTTCCTAAACAACAGAATTATAGTTATGTAAAATTCAATGGTATTAGGGAAAGAGACCTGGGAAAGTCTGGACTCCAAAAGAGTTGAAACCAGGGTCTCTTAGAACACCACTTGGCTCAAGAATGAGGAAGAAAGGGTGAGAGAAGAAATAGTTAAAATATCGCCCCTAAAGAAGGAGTACAGAGGGAAGGAGGGAGGCCAGGGAGAGAAGAGAGACCTTGAAAAGGGAGAAGGTCCGAGGAAATCCACTCCGGCTAGGTGGCTCTTGAAGCATGGAGGATATTTCATAGGTAGCTGGAATAGGGCAGAGTCCACCTTGGAGACCTCAGGGGCTAAGACAAGGGACAACTGGGCCTCTGAGAAACCTACCTGGAACTTCCTGAGTAAAATAGAGAGGATAACCAGAGGTTCAATTAGAGCAAATATTGTAGAGAGGGGCACGAATGGAATGAAATTACCTTGTGCAATCCTGAATAGGGACATGTTCCCCCCGATAGTTTTCCCGATAGGTTTTCTATGGTAAGAATTCCTCGCATTGTCTAGAACAAGAACGTCGTTCCCTCTTATAGTCTCCCTGATAGGTTTTCTATGGAAATCCTTCTGTGTGAGGGCTAACAGGGAGGGATGAATTTGAGAAAAGAAGAATCAAGGGGCAAGAAAGAGATACCCAAGATATGGCGGGGAGAAATCTGAGGGAAATGTTAAGAAAACTCAAGCCACCAAGACTTGAGCGAGATACCAGGCACGACACAATTAAATATAAGATAGATTGGGTGTTATACCAATAGAATATTGATACTTCTTATGGTATTGTTTTAGGTTTAATCATAATCTACATCTAGTATAGTGTGAAGGCAAGTAAGAGCATAGAGGAAAGTGAACTAGGAGAAGAAAATGGAATTAGAGACAATGGAAGAATGGGAACAGATGGAAAAGAAGTGGCTAAGAAGAGAAATAGAGGTACAGGTAAAGCAGGGAAAAGGACTGTCAGGGGGTGGGAAGCTCCAATAGAGAACAACATAAGAGAGGGAGAAAGACAGGACAGGAGCATATGAAGACCCTCATTGATGCGTAGATGGCAGGGAACCCACCTAAGGTTAGAGACCAAATAATGGGTTGGGAGCGAGAATTAAATGGTTGTATTACCAACCAAGATATTCCCACGGAAGAATGGGAAGACATGGTTCAAGACCTGGGCAACACTCAAGGCCTGTACACCCTCTTCAGACAAACGATCCAACAATACTGGGTCATGAAGAATGTAGTGGCTCGGGCCATGACTCTTAACAAAGAAAAGGAAAAAAAAAAGAACAGGAAGCACAAGAGGATACTAAAGAGAAATAACCCAGCAGAGCAGATCTTCTCAGTGAGATAGCAGCAATATAGATACAAACATATCGAAACAACCTAGCACTGGGAAGGATTGAGCAAAGTCTGTAGGATATGAGGAGAAGTGATATGTCGGGATCCAGTTTTAAAGCCCCAACTCCCGTGGAGTCCTCGGATGAGGAGTAAAACAGAGATCCAGATAATTTTTTTATTCTTTAATTAATTTATTTATTTATTTATTTTTTAATGCCAATTAGCTTTTATTTTCTAAAGTTTATATGCAGTATAGACAAAATAGACAATGTTGTAAGGTTGATAGAGAAAGACTTATATAAATTTTGGACAACTTTTAACGCTAACAGGTGGCCAACTTGGTTTCCTAGGGCAGGTTGAGGCCACTTGACACAAATGGAAAAACTTTATTTTGGTCAGTTAATATAAATAGTGAAAGTACTACCAAGTTTACAAAAAAAGAGTCACTAACCATAGAGGATGAGTTTCTATTTCACTTAGCTTTAAAAACGTGAGTAGGATTAAGATTTAAATTTAGAAGGCATTACTTATAAGAACATGATTTAATTTCAATTGTAATCATTAAAGTGTTTACCATAACCATAATTTTGTACTGTCAATGTATACTATTGGACAGTTGCATTAAGGAAAATATTTATGCATAATATCAAAATCTAAAATCAGTTATGTATATGAAGTTTTATATGATGTAGCTTTACTAGATATTTATGAAGTATTGTTTAGAAAGTTGCTTATGTAAATACATTATGAACTTTAACATAATAGGTAGCTCAATCACTTCAAATAGATTATTTTAAGATGGATTTCGCTATCAATTTTATGGTTCTAACCTAACTGAGTCTTATTAGGTTACTAAGCACTAACATGGTTGGTAGTTAGTAATTCTATATCTAGATATTTTTGAGAAGATAGATAGATCCTACAAAGTTGTCATTGAAAAATAATAGTAATATATACAAATGAAAATTATGAGTCATGATTGTAAAATGACATATTATAAATTAGAGAATATCACATTATATTCTAGAGATAGTACAAAATATATAAATATACTTATATTAAAAAATGTCACAAAAATGTATGCCATTCTTACCATATATACTTATGATGTTTTCCCCACATTTCTAGTATAAGGGTATGGTGAAAATACAAGTACCCTCCATTACATAGCTTGAATAACTTAAGTAGATCAATATGTTTTTGGAGGAGTACATAAAGATTTTGTAGTGTCTAACTAGAGTACCATTACATTGTTGGATATTTCACTGCATTGATTCAACTTTAGGTGTGCCTATTACATATTAATATTAGAAATATGATACGTAACAAAAATTTAGTAAATGATTTAGAAAGGATAACCCAAGTCAAGCTAGCCTTCTTGTAGAAGTCCAATTATGCCCACTTTCAAGAAGGATAGTATGTGATGCAAGTCCATTGTTTGTTATGAATTGAACGAAAGCATATCAAGATATTGACACCCTATCTCAAATATAGAAGATATTATTGGACACCTTCAAATGCCTCAATTTATTGATCAAGATAGTTATGAATTT
>APFE030587721.1:26568-39407 GCA_000404065.3 Pinus taeda | reverse complement strand
AGCAACAAATTATTAAAACGTTTAATTTTTTTGTTATATTTATGTTAAAAATGGTTATTTTTATGTCCATTGTTAAAAAATGTTGTTTTTTAGAAACAATTATTTCATGTGGATTGAAAAATTAATTAAGGATGTATAAATATGTAGATTATCTAAAATTCAAACTATCGACTTTCTAATTTAAAAACACAAAACAATAAAAACCCCCTTAAAAAAAAAAAAAAAGATAGAGAACAAGAAAATATGAATAAGATGACAACTTCAAAAACTATCAAATTTAGAAAATAATTTTTCACATTTCACACACTAGAAAATTAAAAGTCAAAAAATAGGTCTTTTAAAAAAAAGGTGTGATGCAGAATACTCACTTTTTAAAATCAGCATGAAAATCACTACCATTCTAAAACTTGATTTCATCCTTGAACATGAAAAAAAATTAAAGTTCCAAAAACCATGTTCTAAAAGAAACATGTGTATTCTGCATCACCACTTTTGAAAGTCGGGTCATTTTTTTGCTATCTCTACGAAACGGGTAACAGTATCAGTTCCCGTTTCAAAGTTTACATTGTTAATACTGATGGTGATAATGGAACCAAGAACCTAGTCAAACTTTGTTGGGACTTATCATTGGTAGGCTTCTTGGGTCTCCCAACCGTGCCACTCCTCAGCCCAATCTCCTCATGTGAACCCTCATTTGTAGTAGTGGCAGTGTGCTTCTTTGATTTCATGTGTTAATTTAGAGAAGTGACAATATTACCACTTTTCGGCACTAAACAAAACCATTTATTGCATCGAGTACATTACACTCTCAATTTTTCATGTCCTTATAGTCTGCAAGTGTTGCTTCCACGACCTTGAAAAAATTAGGTTCTTGTGTCTTGTTGAAATCATCTAGAAGTTTGATTGCTTGATCATTATGAAATATCTCTCCAACCATCATTGTTTGTTATATGTCGTTACATGAAGGAATTTCACTACCACTTGGCATTGATGGGGATTGTTGATGGGCCCCTATTTTCATATGATGGTTTTTGAAGTTGTGTGTTGTTCGTGCTACCGAGGATACATCACATGTTCCATAATTGTTGAAAATGCAACAAGATGATGGAGCTTATTGAAAAGAAGTCACCTTCACTAAGCGGTCCCGCATGCTATTTTTTGCGCAAAGTCTATTTTTAGACATATGGATAATGGTCTATGAGTTCTTTAGACTGCTAGGCTAAAAATAGAACAGACAAATATTATTAGCTCTTAATAATATTTGGACTATAAACATTATCTTATCCTCTTGAAGAACTTTAGTTCGAGCTACAGATGTGGCACATGCAACTGCCAGAAGTAAATACGCTTTTCTTATGGGTTACTTGAGCTATTGCATGAAGGACTTCAGTTAGAACTTCAGTGATTGAGTTCTGTGGAGTTGATTGAGGAGTTGATGGAGTTGTATTCAGTTTGACTTAGTTGAACTAGTTGTATTTAGTCTAACTGATCAATAGACTAAGTGATGAGTGGTGTGAATTAGTTATTAATTAATTCACTAATTATTAACTCATAAATCAACTAAAGAATACATCGTTAACTCAGTGCATGGACAGTTCAGTGAAGACAAGTGTTAGAGGTGAGTGAAAGGGCAAGACAGTCGTGAGTTGTGACTATAGTTGTGCATGAGATTTGCACAATCAATGGATTGAGTATTGCCAATGAGGATTGCGTGGTATATCCAAGGTAAATACGAATTTGGATGATTCATTCATTAGTATTCTCATGCAGGATTGCGCAGTGGAGGCAGGCAAGCAGCGGAGGAGATTTGAGCCAGTGATTGATTCAGATCTGAGCTAGTTTGTGTGTAACAGGTGGAGATAGTATTGAGTATTTTCGAGGAGTATTGTACTATGTATTGTTACATGTTCTCAATCAGTATAATATACAGATAGTTGGGGGTTTCCAGCGTTATGCTTTCCCTGGGTACATACTGTGTTGATATGTGTGATTGATGCTTCAATGTGCGCATGCGATTGTTTCTTAATTCCGAAAAATTGATGATCAAAGTAGAGGAGGTTATGTATTATGCATGCATTCTACAAATAGTGCATAATCAGGATAATCTTTGTGAATAAGTGTCATATTCTTCAAAATTTCTACAGAGGATCACCTAGGAGAAACTGCAAAAGGAAATAGGAGGCTTCGAGGGTAGAGAGGAATGATTGTGAGAAGCTTTGATTGCCTGTGAGCATCCAGGAGGATTCTAATGAGAGTTGGATAGCTATGAGAGCTAAGGCTCTGTATAATTCTGATGTATTTCCATCTTGTATGATAATACAAATAGTGAGGTTTTTAGCTGAGGCTTTCCCCTGAGTATTTTTTGTGTTTCATGTGCATTGATTCTTCTTCTTATGGTTATGTGTGTTCAGCTCTGATTCAACTCAATATTTAAGCCTCCGCAAGTTTGATAGTAGAAGTAGATTATAGTATTTTGCTTTGGTAGATTGCATTATCGAGTTAATATATAGTCAGATTTTCTACATAGATCTTAGAGGTAGATTTGTAGAGAATTTGCAGGAAATTCTACATGGTATCAGAGCTGAGTTTATCGGAGCTATGAACAGTATACGGAGAAGAGAATCCTTATCATACTTCAAGGTTGGCCAATGGAATTCTATGGCTTAAGACTCGAGTATGCCTTGGAAGGCAGCTCGAATTACATAGCATGGAAAGATTGCATGGAGGCTGTATTAGAAGACAACAACTTGAAGGATTTCATTGATCAATAAATCCCAAAGCCAGGTTCAACTAATGCACAAGAGTTGGCTAAGTGGAAGAAGTGTGTGGCGAGGGCGAGACGGATCATCCTTGAGGGAGTTTGAGACCATATTGTCTTGAGTCTCCATGGGAAGTGTTATCACCAAAATAAGACCCTAATAAGCTGCTCATCAAGTCAATCTCAGTGTAACTATTTCAAACCAATATTTTGGCTAGGGCTTAGCCTCCTCAGTCTGAGAGGACTCTCTCAAGGGTTAATGATATTGATTAAAGATATAGATAGATGGCTAGCTCTATGGTTTGTGATTTTATATGTTTATAGGTTGAAATATGGAGACTTGATACCATTGGGCTATGGAGTCAGTGACAGAGATAAAGATAACAAATAGCTCTTCTTATAAAAATGAGGCTTGTATATACTTCAATGAAAGAGTAATACATTCAGGAAAGTCTCAATAACTTGAAGTTCATAGAAGTCAGAGCATGTGCGCATGAATTCTGAGTAATGATACATCAAGGTATTCAAAAGGAAAGTATTATAAGTGATTCATCAAAGCTTAATACTTAAAGGAAGTCAGAGCATGAATAACCATGAATTCTAAGTAATAAGTATTAATACATTGAAGAAAAAAATCCAAAGATAGGACCCAAGAACTCAATTCACCATAGTTTAACACTTAAAGGAAGTCAGAGCATGTTCCTCCATGAATTCTGAGTAATAAGCGTTAATACTATGGAATTAGAACATATCAAAGATAAAATATAAAGCTCACTAAAGTACACTAAGAAATCTCAGCTTCAGAAAAGATAAACTGTCTCTGTATATATCAGTCCCTTCCTAGAATTTACATAAAAATGGAAAAAAATGTATAACTTTTTGAATTGCAGATTAACAAACATCGATTGGGCCATGGAGTCAAAGTAGTCTTCAAAAAAACATCATAATCAGCTAAACATGGAAGTCAAGGCACTTGGAGTTTAGGTTTATAAGTGAAATAGTAACACAGTGAATAAACACAGCTACAAGCATGTGAAGGAAGTTAGAGCATTTTCCAATGAATTCTAAGTAACACATGCTCATACCACTACAAATAAGTAATTAGAAAAGAACATAGAAACACCTAACACATAAACCCCTTGTGAATCTTGAGTAGTAAAACTGATCTCTGTATTAAGTTGAAAAATACACAATCTGCTCCCATAACACGACTTCTTTTTGCTAATACAAATTCCAACCCCTGAGGAATTCGACCTCATTCTTCATATAGAGTCTTTAAAACCTTGGATTCTATGATCCATCCTTAGGAGAATTCAAATTTCTAAAATTGACACCTATCTACTCATAAAACAAACTCTTAATTACAAACTGACAGCGAACTATCTTTTAGGAGTCCTGATACAAATAGGAGTGAAACTCCTAAAACATGTTTCAACAACCTTATCTAAGACTTAAATACATTCTTTGATAGCTAATAATCCATGACTTCGACCTTTATGATGCCTCCAACATTGTTACCAACCTTGCTGATCCGTGACCTAACTGTCCAGGAATTGCCTTTGAACAACATGTGTAAAACTGGAAAATTCATATTTCTGAAAATATGGCTTCAAAGAAAGCCTTGTTTCTCTCAAATGGTAACAATTTTGAGGAATGTGAGAGAGGTTATTGTATTTGGAGATTTTATGAAGAGAAATGTCTTTCATAATTCTAAAATACTTTTGCATTTGGCCAGGAACTGATCATGAAGTGAACTACTAAAACCAGAAAATAGAGTTTTTCTCTCAAAGACTTTCAGCAATTTTGTAGCACACGTTGGGTCATCAATTTATCCCACATGATAATGAATTTAAAGAAACTAAGAAAGGTTTTTGTAGTTCAGTATGATAGGAGGAAAAAAATCTTTCAGTTTTCAAAAATGAGTTTTCAATTGCTCGAGAACCCCCTTGGAAGTTGACTACTAAAAAAAAAAAAAAAGAGTATACACCGCAGTTTTGTAGCGCAAATCACCTTTTTTGAACTAATTGCGCTATGAAACCGTGGATTCCTGTATGATTGCAAAAATTTAACCCTAAACTTAATGGAATGACTTCTAAATGGAAAATTTGACCTATTTTACCATGAAGTGAACCTAAAGGACTTTATTTGGAAATGAAAGATGACATTTTAAGATTTCAAACCCTATCACTTACCCTTTTATCAAGACTAAAATGATCTTAGACCTCCTTGAAATCATGACCAAAAGTAGAGTTGACAGAATGAGGTTTTGAGAATTTTTGGGTGATAACATGAAGGATACTCCATATTCAATGTGGAAGAAATTGAAGTACCTCTACCAGAACAGTAGTGACCAGAGGAAATTGGCGCTTAAAGATAAGGTTTGAAGAATCAAGATGGAGAATGGCGATACTATTTCCACATATCTGAACAGGCTCACCACCTATAGAGATGAGCTTAGAAGTGTGGGAATAACTACTGTCAATTATGATATGGTGAGCCTCGCTCTCCTTGGCCTTCCAAAGAGATAGAATAGCTACCAGGACTCTGTGAATGGAAGGGAGAAACTACCAGATTGGGAATGACTGTGGTCAGATCTCATGTAGGAGGAGATTAGGAGAAGCACAGGAGATGGTTCTTCATCTAAGGATGATGATGATGAAAATCTGGCCTTAGCAAGTAAGGCAAGGAAAGGGAAGGGGAAGGCATCCCATTCTGAATCAAATTCTTCTCATGGAGGGAAGAAGGTTGACAAGTCTAAAGTGAGATGCTTTAATTGTCATGAGATGGGTCATTATGTGACTAATTGCTCATCGAAGAAGTCCAATAAGGGATCCTCGGATGGATTGGAAGGTGAGGCACTAGCCTCTCAGTTCGAAATGGACTTCACCCTCATCACATGCATGGTGTCATTGATGATGGGTTGTGGTTGGTATCTTGACAATGGAGCCTCATTCCACATGACAAGTGATAAAATTTTATTCAGTACTTTGGAGAAAGACCTCAAGATGCACATAGAGATGGGTGACGACGAAAGATTTAGTCTTTCAGGAGTGGGCATGGTTGCTTTTCATAGGGAGCATGGAGCTCCTATCACCTTGTCAGATATGAAGTATGTGCCTGGATTGAAGAAGAACTTGGTATTGGTCGCGATGTTGGAGGACAAAGGCTACGATGTTGTCTTTAGTAAGGGAAAGGTTTTCCTTAGACACATAACCACGGGACAGGTAAAACAGATCGGTTCACGAGTTCAGAACCTGTATGCTCTTGAGGTTCAAGATGTATGCAAAGCCTTGAGGAGCAAGGCAAATGTTAAAGACTTGGTGGTTGAGAGGGAGAGTAGTTTACCTCTCAACATGCAGTCCCAGAAGAAGTCTCAAACAATTGTCGAGGAGCAACAATTGGAGAAGTGGGCAGAGGGATCACATGCAGCCATACGTCCAGGTGTGAGGTGGGGCGATGTGAAGTGATAGTCTCAAGAAGGTTGAAATTGGGCAAGGTCCATTGAGAGGCTTTATCTCATGGACCATACCTTGCTACGGGAGCCCAAAGAACAGAGTAGCGGGAGGAATCAGAGGGATTGATGCAGTCAGAGAACAAAGTGACAGAGGCTAGAGTAGTCAGATACTGAAGAGAGCAGAGACAGATTGAAAACAGTGCAGAAAGGTTGAGTCCACAGAAGCAAAAAGTTTTCAGTTGACAGAGGCAATAACAGTCAGAGAACTTGATGATAGATGCATCATACTGATTCAGGTCGGATGTTTTTTTTTGTTTCTGGAGTTGCTAGAGCTACAACACTCAAGAGAAGTGTTGCATGCAGAACATTCCAAAGGTTTAGGATCAGGATTGAGTTGAATTCCTTTCTTGTTGAGAGGGAGTGTTGAAAATAGCAACAAGAAATGATAAAAATAGAATCCAAAATATTCCAACTTTAATTTGTCCTTGAATTAAAATTGTGAATTAAATTCGAATTTAGTCTCACCTGCTGCTTGAAAAATAATCAATTAATTCATTATGGATTAATTAGTTGGAGAAATTCAAGTTAGAAGTATTTCTAAAGTCATGCAACAGTTATCCCTTAAATTAAGGAGATTATCCCTTATTTAAGGAGATAAGATTGAGTTATATTTGAGTTGTAATTAGTTAGCTCATTTTATTGAGTTAAGTCCAGTTAAATTAGTTCCAAACTATTTGAGGAACTAATTGTGAGTTATCAGGGAGTTGATGCATGCATGCACTCAACCAATGTACTCCAGATAACTAAAGATTCCCTCATTAGAAACTCGTGCATGTCTATTCTGAGAAAGACCCAGTTGAGCTAAATGTCAAGGACATGTTACTATCAATTGCATGTGTTTTCCTATAAAGAAAACTCATCCATGCAGTCAAGGGAAGGTTCCTTGAGGATTGCACAGTTTTACAGGGTGTGAGATCAGTGTGATTGATCAGTGTTCCACTTGGTAACAGGAGGATCACCCAGGAGAAGCTGCGCAAGGAAATAGGAGGCTTGGAGGGAAGAGAGTAAGGATTGTGAGAAGATTTTATTGCCTATGAGCATCCAGGAGGATTGTAATGAGAGCTGGCTAGCTATGAGAGATAAGGCTTTGTATAATTCTGATGTATTTCCACCTTGTATGATAATACAGATAGTGGGGTTTTTAGCTGAGGCTTTCCCCTGAGTATTTTCTGTGTTTCATTTGTATTGATTCTTGTTCTTATGGTTATATGTGTTCAGCTATGATTCAACTCGATCTTTAAGCTTCCGCAAGTTTGATAGTAGAAGTAGATTATAGTATTTTGCTTTGGTATATTGCATTATCGAGTTAATATACAGTCAGATTTGCTACATAGATCTCAGAGGTAGATTTGTAGAGAATTTGCAGGAAATTCTACATATGGTTTGTGGGTCACGATGCTTAAAAAGGGTTTTGGCACAATTTCTGAATGCTTTAAAACATTTCAAAGGGGAATGGGAAACACAGCTAGAGTTGGATATACAAAGGGATTTTGGCTAGAGTTAAAAATGGGTAATTGCGGCCAGAGTTTAAAAAATAAAGAATATGGAAATTTCTCCAAAACAATTTAAACTGGACCTGTTCTTCCTCCTTTAATCTCCAATTTGCAAAGCACAACAACCTCTTTTAGAAAAGTAGCATATAGATGTAAATGATTAATCAAACTAATCTTTGTTCTTTTGCCCTCTTTGTACAACTGGAACTCTCTTTTGAGAAGGTGACAGTAATAGGAATGGGAGATATATCAAAATAAGAATTTGACAACATCTGTGAATTGTTCATCAAGTGTTCACATGGAGCTGTGAAGCATATGCAGGGGATCAGAACCCTCAAGACATCCAGTGATGGATTTACGAAAGTAGAAATAGGAAACTTGTTGGACAACTTGAGGATTGATATCTTGAGCACATTGTCCTCACAGTTGGATGTTTTATAGGTGAAACAGAAGCAAATGGAAGCAAAGAAGGCTATGGAAATTTTTTGCCCTCAATGCAAGAAGAAACACCCACTGAAGGAATGTCCAATGAATACTATCAAGACTTGTGCGATATGTGAATAGAGTCATTCCACTAGCACGTGTCCATCTCTTCCTAGGTTGAAGGCAATTTTTTAGGGAGAAAATGAAGAGGTAGATTAGTTGTACTTCATGGGATCAGGGAAACCATGGAAACCATAGCCACAGAACATGAATCAAGATATGCCTCAAGACCCCTCTCAGTATTTTAATAATTTGAATTTTGGGCCTGTCTGTACCTTTTTCACCTTCATGGTCGCAGTACTGTCAATATCTAATGCCCTAGAAACCATGGTTCCCTCAATCTAGTCCAACCCCTTCATGGTCCCAGAATTGGCGTGGACCTCCTCCTCCTTCACGATAATTCTCCTAGCCTATGCCACAACAATGGTTATAGTTGCCTTGTAATGCCTCCTCGAGTAATCCTCCTCTTCGTCCATAGTTGTCTATTCAATCCAACCCAAATCCAAACAATAGGGGGGCTCAATAGGTTGAGACACTCAACCTTCCTACATACAGTATTATCGCTACAGAATGTAATGAATTAAATCTCTAGTCCGGTCAAGTGGTAAATACTCAGACTTCACCAATAATTGTGAACATATTGATGATGAAGTCTCAGAACCAGAACCTAGGAATTCTGCTAGAACAATTGGGGATGAGTCAACGCAAACTCCTATGGAACAACAACCCCCTTCTCAAATAATTGTTACTCAAGGATGTCAGAGTGGTCCACCCTATCTTGAGAGACTATCCTTGAGCAAACATAATCCTCATCCTAAATTTGACTTTTTAGGGGAATTTCAAATTTTATTTGTCAAAATCCCATTACTGCAGGCTATGAGGGATGTACTAATTTATGTAAAAATGATTAAATAATACTGCTCTAAGAAACCTAGAAGGAAACCAAAGGATCCACTCAATATTCACATTATGGAAAAATTATCAGGCATAATGTTGGGGAAGCCTACATTTATTAAATACGGAGATCCAAGGAACCCAATTCTTACAGTACAGATAAATGGGATTGATATCCCAAATGTATTGGTAGACTTGGGGTCCACAATTAATGTCATAACTTCTACAACTATGATTACCTTGGGCATACGAAACCTTAAACCAACTCCCACTGTCCTATAATTGGCAGATCGGTCTATCGTAAGACCGGTAGGGAAGTTGGAAGATATAACCATTTCATTAGACTCATGGCAGTACACTGTTGACCTTTTGATATTACATATCCAATCCCCAGCCGATGAGAATCCTTTGATTTTAGGAAGACCATGGCTTGTGACCGCAGATGCTTATATTAGGTGTCGGCCAGGAAATATGGTAATATCCAATCGGGAAGCCACAAAGAATCATATCCTTTATCCCCCTGCAAAACCGAGTTCATCAGATAAACCAAGATTTACCTTAATACAAAAATATCTACCTACGAAGGACCTGAACCTAAAAATGAAGAAATCAAACCAATTCTTACCATTTTTGAGGCCCTCCTTTTTAAGGATGAAATGGAATATGATGATATTAATACCTTTATTAGCAGTTCCAACTCTGTTTTTTATTCAACCCGCCAGCTATTAGAATCTATTATGAGTTGCAATGTTCAAGAATCCATTGAACTAGATATTGAAGTTGAAAATGTTCCTGTAATTGTACCCCATAATAACGTTCCTATAGAAATTGAACTAGGGAGAACGTTGAACGTTAATCCTAACCTTTCACCTTCCCACTCTAAACGATTGTTGAAATTCCTTCATGAACAGAAAGAAGCCTTCGCCTGGGAATATACATACATGAAAGGAATCCCTGCTAACTTATGTACCCATCACATATACATTAAAGAATAATGTCGACCTATTATGCAACCATAGAGAATAATGAATCCTACCTTAAAGAACATTGTCAAAGACGAACTACAAGAGCTATTAGATGTGGGATTTATTTACCCAATCTCGGATAGTCAATGGGTGTCCCCACTAGTCATTGTTCTGAAGAAGAATGGAAAGTGGAAGATTTGTGTTGACTACATGGAATTTAATAAAGAAACTCAAAAAAATCATTTTCCCTTACCCTTTATTGACCATTTCCTTGATACATTAGAGGAAAGAAGTTTTTTTCCTTTCTAGACATATTTAGCAGATACAACTAGATCCAAATAGCTCATGAGTATCAAGATAAGACTACCTTCACATGCCCTTGGGGAACCTTTACATATCGAGTCCTCCCATTTGGTCTTTGTAATGCACTCACTTCCTTTCAACGAGCAATATTAGGAATTTTTTCTGATGTAGTCAATGATAGTGTTGAAATCTGCATGGATCACTTCACCCCATATGGGGATTCTTTTGAAGAAGGTTTGGAAAACTTAGAGAAGTACTTAAAAGATGTAAGAAAATGCATGTTTCTATTAGTACAGTGAAATGCCACATGATGATGGAAGAAGGAATAGTTCTGGGACACTTGCTTTCAACTGCATGAATTGAGGTCGATCCTGCCAAGGTAGAGGTAATATTAAATTTTCTTACACTTAAGACACCAACACATGTGCATAATTTTATCAGTTATGCTAGCTATTATAGACATTTTATAGAAAAAATTATGACTTGTGTGGACAGATGAATGTAAAGCGGCCTTCATGGAAATCAAAGAACTAATTTCCAAAGCTTCAATATTATGTGGTCCTGACTGGAAGATCTCATTTCATATCTCTACAGATGCTTCTCACACAGTCGTAGGGGCAGTCTTGCGACAATAGGGGGACAAGAAATTGTACATGGTCTATTACGTCGGTGAGAACCTGAATCCTACTGAACTGAACTATACAGTAACTAAAAAGGAGTTTTTGCATGTTATTTATGCTATTAATAAGTTTCAGCATTACATTACATGGATCCCACTTTCGTGCACACTAATAATATAGCCATTAGGTATCTGATGTATAAATTGATAACTCTTGCTCGTATTACAAGATGCTTATTGTTAATTCAGCAATTTGATATTACCATCGTAGATAAACAAGGGAAAGGTAATGTAGATTTCTGTCTAGGGTAGATACTAGTGATGAAGGTACACTTGTAGAGGATAGTTTTCCAGATGAACATCTCTTTGAAATTTCTACTCACACTCCATTGTATTCAGATGTTGCTAACTATCTTGCTACAGGAAAAGTACCTCAACACTTGCTATACAAAGAGCAGCGAAATATTATCCATCATACTGCCCGTTATTCGTGGATAGAGGGATACCTCTTTTATACAGGACCTGAATAGAAAATCCAGCTCTGCATAGGTGAAGATGACATCTATGATATCCTGAAAGCTGCCCGCTATGGCCTGTGTGGAGGCCATTTTGTAGATAAGCAGACAAGTCATAAGGTGTTAAAGATGGGGTACTATTGGCCCTCTATTTTTCGTGATGCAAGGAAATATGTTCGGAATGCGATAGCTGTCATCGAATGGGTCAGCCTGGTCGGTCATATGAGATGTTGTTACAACCTCAACTAGCTCTTAAGCCCTTTGAGAAATGGGCTATTGATTTCATTGGGCCATTCGATCTGCCTTCACATTAGAAATTTCACATTCTAGTCTACACGGATTATGTGACAAAGTGGGTAAAGGCCAAGGCTGTTGAGAAAGTAACAGAACAGGTTGTCTTAGACTTCTTATTCGAAGAAATTTTTTCTCGGTACGAAGCTCCTAGAGAGATAGTTTCAGATGGAAGGGCACAGTTCACATCACATCTGATAGCACGACCTATGAATAAGTATGGTATCAAGCACAGGATGATGTTCCATATCATCCTCGGGCGAATAGTCAAGTCGAGAGTAAGAACAAGGTGTTGGAGAATGTCCTTACAAAGATTGTAGAAAACCATCACCGAAATTGGGCCAAAAATCTTTTTGACGCACTTTGGGCATTGAAAACTACATGGAAAAACACAAGATGATTTTCACAATATGATCTTATCTATGGGAAATCCCTTTTGTTTCCAGTAGAATTCGAAATTAAGATGCTCAGGACAACCCTTGAAGTAGGTTTGGATCTTTCAGAAGCCCAAAAACACCAACTGGAAAAGTTAAATTAGTTGGATGAAATTCGTCTTATAGTTGTCCAAAACAATATTGCGATTCAATAGAAGTGAACTAAATGGCATGACAAATTCATCAAGAAAAAGGTGTTTCAAAGAGAGATTGGGAGTTTCTCTATGACTCTCGGTTCAAATATTTTAAGGGAGAACTATACTCTATATGGATGGGACTGTATGAAGTTGACACAGTGTTTGACAACGAGACTATTAGACTTGTAACAATCGATGAGGCACATACTCCCCTAATTGTAAATTGACATCGCCCCATATTGTATCACCATCTATATTCTAAGGACTCCTTTATTAAACATCTCTCTGATAATTTTGGTTTTGAATTTGTTAGTGCAGAGAACTCTTCGTTTGCACCTCTTGTTTAATGCAAAATAATACATACATACATACATACATACAGACATGCATACACACATACATACATACATATATATATATATACATCTATATA